>JACXGM010012887.1:0-22500 GCA_016801145.1 Umbra pygmaea
TGGTGTACGCTCATGCTAAGTAAGTGTAAGCAGGTTAATACAGACTGTCTGATGTCTATCTGGTGTACGCTTGTGTTAAGTAGGTGTAAGCAGGTTAATACAGACTGTCTGTCTAATGTCTTACTGGTGTACGCTCGTGCGTATAAAACATTGTCCAATACGGCATCATGGTCCACGTTGAACCTGTCAGCTATGTCCTTCAGCCTGTCTGGACGACTAGAGGGTCATATTAAGTTCAAAATATTAGAGATTTTCAGAATGAACCATTGGCTCAATGATTCTGTAATTCTCAGAAATACTTGCAACGGTACAAACTGATGCAAATCCAACTTTATAGGGCTCAGGTAAATTGGCATACAATGTATTCTCTGTGTCGATGAAGATGACTTTTCCTCCGGTGTAGCCATGCTCCCCAGGAAGCTGGGCTGAGACTGGGTAACAACAAACAGAAGGACTGAATCCCCAACAACCAATGCCAGTGAAGAATATCATAAACATCTCAAAACTAACTTCCAGAACAGTAAAACCTACCACAGAGCGTGTGAGAGATCTGGGTCTTGCCTGTCCGAAACTCTAAAGAACAAAACATTAACAACAGTAGTGTTGAAAACATGTTCTATAATGTTTTATAACTGACCCAGGATGTTTAGGTGATGAATCCGTATCTTTGACTAAGGGTCACAGAGTCAGAGCTCACCTCCAAATGCCTCAGTGATTGCCATGCTCTCCATTCCGCCCCCAAGTAGTTTACTGCAATGAAGACAGTGGCAACCAACTGCATTATGTTTCAGGACAATATAGTATTTTTGTTTTTTTATTTTAACCTTTATTTAACCAGGTAAGTTGACTAAGAACAATTTCTTATTTACAGCAACGACCTGGGAGCAATTAGGGTAAAGTGTCTTGCCCAAGGACACAACAACATTTGGCTCAGTCGGGAATCGAACTGGCAACCTTCTGAGTACAAGTCTGACTCCCTACCCACTGAGCCATCTGTGCCCCAGTAACCATAGTAACACGAATGGTTGTGAAATGACTGGCATGTTGGGGGTTGAATCTTAAAAGGAAATCTCAACTCAAACTCCTGGCTTCCAGTTGTGATGCGGAACACTTGTCGCCTCTTCGCGCTGTATTCAAATGCTGTCAGGAAACCGTTAGTCTACAAGGAACACAAAAGCAGAATTAGATTGATGCATATCTTATATACTGTACCCTAGCTATAAGAAAACAAAAATACAGAAATAAACACTTCTCTTTTAACAGACAAAATATATTACTTTATCTGTTATTACATTTAAGAAACTCTAAAACAAAGAAAATTGTAGCGGCAAAAAAATCTCACCAGCATTTTGCCAGCAGCCTCTTTGATCTTTTCCACCTTGGCCTCTGAAAGGCCCTTGATATTACACAGGGCTTTGCGTGTTGTCATCTGTATCCCCTTGACTGTACAGATACCCACAGACTTCAGCTTTTTTAAATCTGCCATGTTCTGTATGGGTGGAGAGACAGCAAAAGAAAACGAGCGCGAGAACAGAGCAAAGTGGTTCATTTATGGATTAAGGTCAGATATCATTGACCTTGATTATAAATACAGTACACTCACAATTCCATGCTTTTGTAGGTTATCTATGTCTTGGAAGAACGACTCCTGTGGGTAAAGAAGATGAATAAACAAACTTTTTCATCATGTTGACAAGGCAGGTCTGTCTGAATCTGAGGTAAAATAGTGGACATTTTGTTATTGCAAATAGATCAAGGACCAGATGTTCAGACCCTGTTCATTTTTAACAAGGGCATGATGAGGAATATAGAGGTGGATTGTGAGAAGGTGAGTGAAAAGAATCCTAGCAGAGCAACAGTTTAGTACTGTACTGTACTGTACTGTACTGTACTGTACTGTATAGCTCCATAACTACTGTAATTGATAAAGAGGTAATCTGTGGGAAATGTCTACAATACACAAAAAAGGCTGACGACGGGAGTTGTTTTACTTCAACTGTTATTTACTGTAAAAAAAAAATGTAAATGCACAAGCCCTGCTCAAGCAATGCAGAGAAAATATGTTCAATGTTGAATTTTAACTCGTGGTCCACAAGCAGCACATTTTGTAATAAACATCTTTGATACGTTTCCACAGATAAACACTGAATGGTAACAAACCAAAACACTACGAACACTTTCAGTCAGATGTCAAATGTATTAAGTAAAGAATACATAGGTTTGAGCTACAGTAGTTAGCTAGTGCCGCTACATAAAAACGACAAGGCGGAGTCTAGGGAGCGCAACGATCCGTGGAAGTACAGTACAGTACAAGGCTAGCAAGTACAGTATATATGTAGATAAACATTAACATAACTGTCTCAGGCGGGTTACCTCATCATCTTGGTACCCGACCTCATCCTCCAAAACCTGATCCTCGGCGGCTTTCATCATAGTTGAGGCAATACTAAGCTCTGGAAGTAGATCGGAAACAACATGAACTGACGAAAAAACGTGCTTGCTACATACAGCACGTGCTTGTACGCATGCATCAGGATATGTACCTTAAAAAACCGCTGGCTACCTATCTAGCGAAATCCATCAACACCCTGATCATTTAATCACTGACGGTTGTGGTATAGACAGTTCTAACTTCTGACAACTTTGGAAAAACAAAAAGCTAGTTAGGGAAATAATCTTGATCTTAAGAAAACGATACACTTTCCAGGAATGTCTTGTTCACCTGGCGGGAATCATGGCTCGTGTATCCAAGTTGAGAACTGTCAATCACACTGTTACAGGCGCGGGATGATCTTTCCGCAGCAGAAACACTCAGCAGAACACCAATGACATTGATACTATGTGCAAGATGCAATTGTCTCCTTTAATCGTAGATTTTGAGTTACAAAAAACACAATTTATCTAAACGACACCTGCGTTTTACTTCAAAAATCAGGCAAGTAATCATAACAAAACCGCACACATTATTATAATATTCCTTGGTGTTTTATTCCTACAGTAATGTTGAACAGAGAATTTCCTCTGGATTAGACAACATACCTTACATTTCAAAGGGGCTGACAGCAGAGAAAATAAGAAAGTGCTGTTGGAAAGTTATTAAGATGCATCACTTCTAAAGCATATTTGTGATGGCTTTGAGACACAAATGAAACAAAGTTTCAAACACACGTGTGACAGACGTTGTTTGATGGGTAACACATCAGATAACATCCTACTGTATATATGGCTTAGTATTTGGAGTTTTGTTGCATGCTAGCCTTTGTTACAACCAAAATAGTCAATGCATATAAACTCAACTGTCATCTTACCCAGCATGTCTACTGTAAGCCCATTCTTGGACGAGAGGTAACAATGAAAAACAAGAACCCAAAAATATGTTTATTAGCTTTGATTGTGAATATGGCAAAACTACACTATCCATCAAGTCACATCTACCATGATCTTCCCACTTACATGTAGGATGAACACATTCCCAAAGTGAACAACCGTTCCAAGGCAAATGTTCCTCAGACTACTCACATTCCTGTTAACTTGCTATAGCCACAACAATATCATTTAGTTATAAAGGAGAGATTCTTTAGTAAATCCACCTGGTCCAAACTGCATGAAACACATTTATATCGCTACATTAATATATTTAAAAAATTAACGACATTAAGAGGACAGCATTCAGAAGTCAGTCTCTGCAGGGTGTTGAGTATGAGAGGCAGTGAGTGGGATGTCCATTATTGCAACTACCAGGAAGTGAAATCATCACCCCCCTCTAGAAATGGGGAATCCTGAATGTTGGAATGAACATCAGTGTTGACCAGATATGCATCTCTTCTCTGCTTCCTTCCTCTTCTTTGCCTCTCTCTCCTCATTTGTTGCAGCTCTCAAGCTGTCAGAGAGACAATATCCTCACATTTTGACTGGAGCAGGTGGCATCATCCCCGTCATCCCGCCGGACATCCCTGCATTGGGCCCCAAAAGGATCTAAAAAAATATATTATTATTATTCAATGAAAGACAGATTTGCCCAATTACAGAACCAACGCTCTCCCTTCTCTGATTCGTTAAGGGATTTGTTTTTTGTATTTCAGGATCTACTGCCGTTGTTTCAGATGAACAAGAATCGGGATCAAGGCAGTAACAGTCGGGGATATGAGGTGTGGTCGGACCCGACAGTGTGTCAGTACCTGTCTCTGCTGCTGTAGCTGTTGCTGCTCTAGCTGTAGTCTCTCAGTCTCAAAGACGACGGGAAGGACAAGGATCATGAAGGAGGTAGTACCAACCCACAACGCAGAGCGGGAGAAGCTGGGACAGACAGAGACAGCAGATGAGATGAGCAGGTCAACACAAGGTGGTTATGTTTGGCAGTAATGGACATTTTGTCTAATGGGAAATCTGGAAAAAATATTTAGGAACGTAAGATTTTTCATTGTTGGAACTAAAACACAAGAGGTGCATTTAAGAAAGATGGATCAGTGAGTTTGAGATGCCCTCTGAAGGAATACATCAGTAATATATTTATCTTCATTCACATACAGCATATCTGTAACCAATTAAAGGGAAATTCCACAGTTTCATAAAACAGGACTCTACAGTGCGTCAGTTTTACTTGCATATGCCAGCACTGCTTCACTGAAGACCACGTCTCTAGTTTCTCTGGATTTGCGCACGTCAGACATAGTATGAGTCATTTTATTTTTACTAAATACCAGCACTACTTCACTGAAGACCACATCTCTACTTCTCTGGATTCGCGCATGTCAGATATAGTACGAGTCATTTTATTTTTACTAAATAGGTGAGGAGGAGACTATTAACAAAGCATTAACTACTTCTTAAAATAAAGTGGCTTGTGCATTTTGCCCTGATGGCAGACATTCACACAGCCTGCGCAAATATAGCTGGAAATTATTTGATTTACGTTTCTGGATGGACATACTTTAAAGTCAAACAAAAGACAATAGGTATTATCTATCTGGGCCGTTATAAGTTAACAATAACATTATTCTTTTTGTACATCATACAACATTTAGTCATGCTACTTAGCTAGCAAATGAGATTGTAAACTGATTTCATATGCCATGCACACATTAGCAGAGCACAGGAACTGACAAAGAGTAGGCTCCTCCCACAATGGACTTCAAAAGATTAACAATAAAGGTAGGATAAAGTGTTGTGTAATAAGTATAAATCTACACTATATTCAAGGGCGTAGGATTGAGTTTGTAATGGAGGGTTACACATATTTTTCTTATTATTTGTTGGGACGACATTACCTGCCAATAACGGTTGCGGTAATAGTTACCCCCATGTATATGCCCCTGACATTACATGAAACAGAAATTATTTACTGGTGTTACTTTTTTGTTTTTGTGCCTGAAAGGTGCACTGTAGAACATTGCATAGTAAAATCAGAAATAGGTACTTTCTCTTTCAGTGACCAAGGTGTAGAACCTGTAGCCTATTTTATCATTTATTATTTTTAAATCTAAAGACACAAAAATCAGTTTAGCTGTGATAATAATTTCCTTCACTATGCAGCCCTAATTTTGCAAATTGAACCAGATATGCAATGAACACATAATGAGTTGTGCTTCCACAGTGTTTGTCAACGAGCACACACCGGTCCACCTTTGCTATAAATGATGCATTTTTAGGCCGTGCATTTTTGTGAAATGTACCGTAGTCTTTATGCCATATACATCGCTTTTCCAACTTTTTAAATAGAGAAATAAAATGTTTACAGCGTTTGTAAGCTGGTCACATGAACTGGCACCTATTATGTATTTTGAGAAATTAGTAGGCATCTATAAGAACGAGTAAGGCAGTGAATGTTTATGAAAAAGTGTATAAGGTAGGGGATACTATCAAGCAATCTTAAAACTGAAGTATGGTTTACAGTGCCACAATAACAGCGCCGCAATATTTGTATAGTGCACCTACATTTTCAATGTGGCACGTGTTCCTTGTAAAAAAACGCCAGCTTAGAGCCCTGTAATAGTATTTACAAACATTACCATAGACAATTTGTCATATTGAATGCTGTGCCTGCCAATGTATCAGAGAACCATAGAGTACATTTCGCCATCCACTCGGCTGATTCTGTATCAGTCTGCACTTGAAATACCACAAGGTCCAGAATTCACTTAGTGCCCGCCCCCTAGTGAGTGGCATGTAGCCTAAGCCATTCACCGTAAATAGTAACATTTATAACCAGTCACAAAATCGTCCGGGAGTTAAACCCTCTATCTTGCTTCAGTAGGTACAGATTGAACAATACATTTTTACAAATACATTTAGAAATGAAGTTGCAATTGTCACACATTATGCACAAACACAAAAAATATTAAATAATTGAAGGCATCCCCAGGACATAACTAATAGTGCCAATGCTTCAGTTGGTTCGGAGCTATACGACCTAGCATCTGTTCTACATTCTAATATTGTATATAATTTTGGGCTCTGTCTGACTTTAAATCTATATATTTTGTCATCGACAAGACACATTTTTTTAATGTTGTAGAAATAAATGTTCATACAAAAAACATTAAGTACCATGATCAGTCAAAATGATACAAGCAACAAAATGTCAGTCCGTGTTTCCCAAAATTGTAGACATGCCAGCTGTCGGCTCAATCAATTTGTGCTTTGCTAAGCCTAATTACATAAATGAGAAGCAACCGTCCAGGAACCACAAAATCTCTGACTCAATCAATATAAAAGGCCAATTCCTTTTAGGGAATTCTGAATAACTTAAACCCTCTCTGGAATAATTCACAGAGTACAATAAACTCAACTGACTCTCCTATTGCAAACCAGGTTGCTCCTCTCCATATTGGATTTTTGTGTGGGTAACCAAGCTCTAAAATGAAAGATCCAAACCGCTGCAAAACCAGGGCAAGAAGGAAAGCTTTCAGGAGACACTCACCTGTAAAGTTTCTTTGCCACAGTGACCGAGCCAGATGCAGTCACCTCAGCGGCAGAGCGCAGTTTATCAGGGAACATCTCAGTCAAACCCCACAGCCTCTCCATAATAGTTTCATCTAGCTGCAGAAAAGATTTGAGGAAGTTAAATAGTCAAAATCAACAAGAGCTGTTCATAGGCTGAATGCATTGCTGAGTTGCTTAACCATGGTAACTTGGCAGTATATAAACATGTTTTCTTGTATTTATAACTTGCTTAATAATACAACTATAGCAGTAAAAAGTGATGAAATGTCATACTTGTTCTATAGAGTTTGTTATTTACCGGAGGATTAACGCTGGTTAGCCAAGTCCATATAACATAGTTATGTCACAAAGTTTTACTGCTCTTACTGTGTTGTTACCTAGTTTAAAAGAGCAATAAGACATACATTTCTTTCATATATCACTCGACATTGCATTGAGCCTAAGGACAGCTTTTCATAGTGCTATATTTGTCATATATTAAATCCCCTCGTGCCTTATTGTAGACTTATAAACAGTGGGGTGAATGCTGAGCGCTGGTTAACTGATAGCTGTGTTGAATATGATAGGACCTTTTAAACCAGCTGGTTTAAAGCCTTCTGCTCTTATAAACCGGTATCCAACACAATTAGAGCAATAAAAATGTGATGACATACCTGTGGTATGTGGTCTCATATACTACGTATCTTAGCCAATCAGCATTCAGGGTTCTAACCACCCCAGGTCATAAGGTAACACAGATAATGTGCTTATATACCAATAATAAGAGTTTTTGTAACCAGCTATGTTCTGTTGGTGTACTACTAGACAGTACTTATCAAAGAATTACTGTTTTTAAATTTACAGTTACAGTAAATCTGTGCATTCGACAGTAACCAAGCTAATGCTAGTTCGCATAAAAAACTGCGATGAACAATTTCTTGCATGAATAATGACCCTCTATTGCTGGTCAAAAAGCCTACCATCAAGGTAGAACAATACGTAATACGGACAACCGTCAAGTTGCTATTTATCCATACCTCCTCTTCTTCATCTTCATCGATTTCTCCTTCTGGTGGCCGAGTCTCCACTGGGCCTGAAGCCGGTGATAGCTCTTCGATTCCAGCCATTGAAAACTGTTCTCACGCCGATTACCACTCGGTGTGATTAGGAACTCAAACTGTTCCGCAAGGGGTGGAAGGGTAAACCAGTATGTTTATGTTTTACAGAGTAGGTACTGATTTCGTTCTAGGTAAATTGAATGGTGTACCGAAAAAGCGTGCATCGGTTTTGCGACAATTTGAGGTCACTCGGGTAAGCTACATGTGCGTTGGATGACGGGAAAAGCGTCAGTTCTATGACTTGCCAAAATAAATTGCGCCCTCTGTCGTACGAGATGTCTTAAAGCGTTACCAAATCAAACACTGTCAAAAAACTTCATGATATAGCTGTACTAGTTCTTAGTATTTCTGTATGATAATTTGTAATGTGTGGACTATTACACTATGAGGAAAGCTAACATTTGAAGAGATATATATTAATGCAGTTTTTTGTCCCAATGAAGCGAACCTTTCAACATAAATATGTTGCTATTTCTTGTTGCTATTTGTTTCACCTAAATATTACATTATTTCTCACTGATATTTAATTATCTAAATTTGAAATAGTAGCAAGCGGAAAAAACAGCTACTATTCATTTGGAAATAAGTCTAGTTGAAGTTTGTTTCAGTGCATTTCTAAACCAATAATGATAGAAACGGAGAAGCAGGTCATCATGGAAAAGTTTGGTACTCAGGGATTCCTTATTGTTTACATCCTTCCAGCGCGTAGCTGTGGGGGCGGGCAGGATCCACCCTCATTCTTTCGAGTTTACGTCATTGTTAGTGTGTTTTTTTGTGAATGAAAGAATCCAACCCCACCGAACAGAGTAATTCCGGGAAAAGGCGGACTGACATTTTGTCTCTTGAATCGCTTCGACTGATCACAGCACTTGACGTTTCTCAGTGTTTTAACATTTATTTGTACGGTTGTGTAGCTAACGGAACGACTGGCAGCTGGTACTCTCCAACGACACAGCCAAGGACAAGTAAGTAGACAGCTGTTCGCTTTTCGTGTAAGCCACCTAGCATTGTGGCTAATCCATGTTGCTGGCTAATGTTAGCATGTTGTTTGCTAGCCTTAGGAATTTGGCACAATTTCACTACAATATGCGACCCATATATCCACTATTTATAAATATTTGATGCATGCCAGGTCTGCAATATATCATTTATGTTTTGTTAAATATGTTGTGCCTATTTATATTTATTTTAGATTAAAATGAACAATTTAGAACGTTGCTAAAAAATGGATGGCAACCTGCGCAGTTGTGATGGCCGTGTTTACTATTGCAGCGCGCTAGCATGGCGGACCTAGCTGGCCAGCTCCATTCCGTATAAGGAAATGGGTGGATTGTTATTGAGAATAAAATGTATATTTAGGAAGAATCTGCCACCCTAGCGTATGATACAATGTTTTGTAATGTATGCATGCAACTTTGTGTTGATGCGTCTCAGCTAGTGATATCTCCACCCTGATTTGAACATAATAAATATTCCGTGTAATCGAATAACGTCAGTAAGGTGTTACAACACAATTAATAACAACAAACTGATTAAATACTACTTTCACACAATTTGGGTAGTAATATTTATTGACAACATGCATGCATGTAGGTGTAACAGTTACAATAAGAGTAGTCGCCCCTTAAACGTTGGGCAGGTTATTGCTGAATCACTATGACTTTATGAAATGGTCACATCGGTTACTCTGCGCCTCGTGGTAGGACAGACGTTGGGCGTACAGTCACTGCCCACGCATTTAAAAAACTAAGGAAATCCACGAAAACGTAACAGCCTTTATTTAGATAGACTTTTATTAGTCAATGTTAGTTTTTAATTTCCATGATCACATCAAACAATTGTTTTGCTCTCTTTCACTAGCGATTGGGTGAAGGGTGTTATTGTGAATGACTTTAATAACATGACGCCACATGATGAGGAGAGACAGTCTACATCAAAAACAAGAATAACTGATGAAGTATGAACTTCTGCTATGGGTGTAAGGAAGAAGTGGTTACTAGTGTTTGAGGGGAACAGCTGCTTTGAGCAATGTGGGATGGGCACATAAGGCCTAACTTCCCTTCACTGTTCCAGTCAGATGAGAAATCTTCCACTTTCAAAACCTCTAACTCTTATATTAAACCACATATTTCATTAATAGACAATGTGTCCATTCGTTTTTTTTGTTTTATGAAAAACAATTATCAAGATGCTATGTCTGTCTCACTAAAGCCCATTTCAGACGACTCGGGTATGCGCTGCAGATAAAATGCATGGGAATGAATGAAATAGTATATAGACGGTCCGCGAGCGTCCCAACGTCAACGGCGTCATAGCGCTTTACATTAGAAACCAATACTATTTTCCTCGCTTTTACGCGAGCAACTCTGCTCAATGATCATATGATGCTGATGTCACAGACAGTAATTGGTTTGTATCCTTTATATTTATGAAAAAGCGTACTTATTTATGATTGCAAAATGCCATGTGAAGCAAGCGTATGCTATTAGGAAAATGAAATTAAATATTTTGCATATGCATTCATAAGCCAAAATTACACGACAGACCAATGTCAACGGCATCATTATTGCGCACATAGTTTTGACATTGTCAATTCACATTAGGCGCGCAACTACTGCCAACGTTGTCCTTTGTTTATTTAGCTATATTGACAACTTTCTATAGGAACTTGTTGGAACTCATGGTGAAAAGTCTTTGTCATGGGTACGTTCGTCTTCTAATATTTCTAATACAAATATAATTTGAGCTTTCCTGCAATACTCTATCCAGCAATTCTCTAAGAAGGTTTTAGACAGAGATCCTCCGGCAATCCTACGCACTCATACTGTTGTTCCATTTAGTCCATCAGCTGCGTAAGCTATATCCTAGGCTTGTGTTCTAGATTTCTACTTCTAATGAAAAATATTTTAAACTATTTAGGAAATTGGTTACAACAACATTCAAATACAATACAAACACATTTATTTTGAAATTCAAATGTAAATTCAGTTATAAAATATATATTAAAGATAGTTTGTCTTTATTTTAGACAATTTTTCAAGGTCTAAAAAGCTGCTCGCCTGCGGGTGGACCTCTTAGCTGGCAGTGGACCTCGTGTTAAACGATGAGCAAAACACGTTGTTCTCCATCTTGAAGATGCGGAAGATTGATTACGATGTTCATTGCGGTGTACAAGCATGGACGGTACAGATGAATGGACGAACAGACGCCATTCATTCCTATGGAGAGTGAAGTCAATTAGAATAACTTTTTCGGTGGTAGCCAAGCTTATTGCAGCCACAAACTGAGCGTGATGACGTAGATGTGACGTGAGCGACGTCTCTGAAAGTTGTAATTCTTCTCGTAGCCTTGCCAAGAGAAATCTGAATCATTCCAAATCTTGCCTTGCAGAGATGGAGAGCATGAGTAGGAAGTATTTCCAATCCATGAAAACGTTGCTGAAATATTTTGTTCCAATGCTTTTCATGGACTCTCTGGGCATCTTTCTTGACTGTATGCCTCCACGTCCGCCGATTGCCTGCGAGCTTCTCCTGTGTATATATATGGTCATTTCTCTACTGTGCGACAGAAAGTCGATATTAACACAACAGCTGGATAGCCATTAAGCCAATAAATATAGTATGTTTCATAGATAATTTCAGGAAAGCTAATTAATTGTCAAGTTATATTTGTATTACAAATATTAGAAGACTAACGTACCCATTATAGACTTCACCACAAATTCCAATAAGTTCCTATAGAAAGTTGTCAATATAGCTAAATACACAAAGGACAACATTTGAAGTAGTTGTGCTTCTAATGTAAATTGACCATTTTAAAACTATGTGCGCAATAATGACGCATTTGATGTTCATCTGTGATTTTGGCTTAGAGTACACCCACCAGAGTAATTGCTTTGTCTCAAACTTTCTTTAATAAACTGGGTACTTCATATCCTGAATGCTGATAGGCTGAAAGCATTGTTAAATGTAAGTAGTAAGGCCAGAGGTGTTGTGGTGTATGCCAGATTTATCAAGGCTAAGTTATTTTATTAGGCACAACACATTGAAGAGTGCCTGGACACATTGCTTTGCCATGACGTATTTTGAAATGCATCACAAACCCCTGAGATTATTGCTCTTGTAACACAGTGACCAACACAATTAGAGCAATAGAAAATTATGTGTTGTCATACCCCGAGCTATGAGCCAATCAGGATTCAGTATGGATAGCACCTAGTTGTGCTAGTACTACTGTGAAGTGTGAAGTTCATACTAACTGATATAAACTCAAACTACATGCTTTCCCAACTTGTAGTGGGAGGACTCTACAGAACATAATTATTATGGGAGACATTTTCACTGCTCTTGTATATTATATTTTGCAGAATCCCACCATGTTAATAAACAGACATCCTGTTTCCATAACACCATTAAATAGTTGGCCACTATAGCACATTAATTTTAAGATTCAGAGAACTAACCATGTCAGAGTGGAGTTGAGATTTGTTGAGTTTTTTTTAAATAGAAAAAAGTGGTTTCTTTGTTAAATTAAGACAGCGTCTTAATCATCTGACATGCCAAAGTAAAGATGGACACCATCTACAAATGCTCACCTATCCAGTTACATTTAGGTTATTCCAAGTGTTTTGCTTGCCTTTGAATTTTGTTGATATCAAGCATGCACCCTGAACATTCACGGCCTGTAATATTGATTTCAACTCAATATTGTGATATCATAACCAAAACCTTTCGCACATATAATTTTTATGACAAGTTTGGATATAAACAAACACTTCAAACAAATTGTGTGCGTGCGTGCGCCCTTGTTTATGTATGGTTGTGGGGCCATGAAATTCTGTCAATGGCCCTAGTATTGTACCTTGTGGGGATTGCCTCATGAGCGGAATTAGGTTGAGGGAAAAACTTACTATTGGTCATAGGGTTAGAATTGGGGTTACTATTAGGTTTAGACATTAACCATTAGGTTTAGGGTTAGGCATAATTCCAAGGTTAAGTTTAGGCACTAATGTTAGGTTACTGAGGTTAAGGTTAGTGTATAGTAAGGTTTAGGGCTAGAAAATGGGTAACATGGATTTTTTTGATCAAGATTAGTTTTTTAGGGCCCCACAAATATAGAAGTGCGTGCATGAGTGTGTATCCTCCTATATTAAATGTAACATAAAATTACAAAATGCAGCCGAAAGTCTTTTGAGGGTAGTCGAGTAATATAAAAAACATTTGAATTTGAAATGTTTTTTGAATTTGAATGGTCCACGTACAACCTGATTTCTCCCTCTATCAGTAGTAGTTAATGATTGCACTTAAAACACGTCAAAACACGTTTTCATGCAGATGACATTTATAATATGCTTCTAGAAATGTGTACATTTAAATGTTTTTCATTACTATGGTTGAACTTTCTTTGTTTAGGTTTTGCATGTGTTACAAAATAATGTTTGGAATTTTGGAATTTGGGCTGTTCGTGAAGTGCCGGAGTTTGGTGTAGCGGTCTAAACTTCTGATTCTGGACCACACATGCTCCTGGCAACACGGTTTGGGGCCCAGGCTCAGCGTGCTATTTGTGGCTTTCATCCTCTGCGTACTTCTGCGTACCTTTTGCGATCTACTGTCCTGTCACTAAAAAAATCCTATTAAGCAGTGAATGCATCATCCTGAACTATCGTTATAACAAAAATTCAAAAGGTTATTTTACTTAATCTCATTTGTAATTAATAGTATGCATTATAGAGATGAGCTAGTCAAACAATGCGATATTGATGTTTATTTTTAAGTGCTTTCTTTTACCACTCTCTTCTAGACTGTCTATAAATCTGTGTTATCTGGTGTCGCAGACACAGGACAAAGCCAAGACATGACATCAGAAAGGAACAGCAAAGCCCTAAAGGTACAGTTACAGAACCTGTATTACCAAGTCTTGAGGGTATTACATTTGAAAGTGCATTTGACAGGAATGTCACTTTAGTTCTTTCTAAAGAAAAGGAAAACACTAAACTCTCCGTCCCTCCTCAGGTGAAGCGGGAGTGTGGCGAGAACGTTCCGGTGCTGTCCGATAGTGAGCTCATGTCCCTGTCCGTACGGGAGCTCAACCTGCACCTGCGCGGCCTGTCCCGCGAAGAGGTCCAGAAGCTGAAGCAGCGCCGGCGCACCCTGAAGAACCGGGGATACGCGGCCAGCTGCCGGGTAAAGCGCGTGTCGCAGCGCGAGGCACTGGAACAGCAGAAAAAGGAGCTCCAGAGGGAGGTGGAGCGGTTAGGGGCGGAGAACGCCGGGATGAGGAGGGAGTTGGAGGGCCTGGGGGCCAGACTAGCAGCCCTGCAGAGGTTTGCTCGCGGTTTAGAGTCCGGTGGGGGCAACCTCCTGGCTACGGCCCCACGCCTCAATACCGCATCGGTCATTACCATAGTGAAGACCCCCCCACAGGCTCATGTCCAAAGAGAGCAGGGAGGATCCTAGGAGCCCATCGGGTTGAGGAGGGACTCACGCACCCACACACGTGCTCATATATATATATATATATATATATATATATATATATATATATATATATACATATACACATGCATACATATATACACACACACACACACACACGGGTTGAGCATGAGATTTGGAGAAAAAACGACAAATAGGCACTTAAGAAACTTTTATGCGCTTAGGATACACACAAATCTATTCACAGTCAGTAACAAACACTCGCTCAAAACTCAGTACATGTACACACACACACACTCACTCTCCCTCTCTCTCCCTCTCTCTCTCTCTTTCTCACTCATTCTTATAACACCGATGTGGACTTCCGGAAACACGACCGTTTACGAATCCGACTAAAGCGTGACAGAAGTGCAAAACAGGGACCCAGACAACATCCCTCGACAAAGCCAGTCTAGCGGCTGGTGCTTTCTGAAACTGCTACTCAACAGGCCAAGTCGATCTGCGTCCTAGCATGGCATTTAGCTCGCTACACAATGCCGGGGTTAATCACACACTTCCGCAGCTTCTTCCAATGCAAGCTTTGAGTTTAAATGGCATCACAGTTGACATCTGTATGTGTCTTGGAGTGTTGTTGCTATGTACTCCCTGTGTGTGTCGATACTATTGTGCTTCACTGTGTTGCCGTATGTAGTGGCCACATGGGTGTTCATCAGCTGTACCACAGTGCACATTTTGCTTTGTTCAACAAAAAAAGCTTTGGTTGTATCTAGACTCCCCAACTTCAAGAAGTTGGTAATTGCTGGAAACATAGTTGAAAAACCCACATCTCGTAGATTGCTATGTCAATGCAAAAATCTATTGATACATTCCTTTATCTATTATTTTGTAATGTTTATACAAGAGACACAAATGTTTTTGCGAACATTTATTCAGAGGTATTCTATTTTATTTGTATTTAAAGAATAGATATTACAAAAGCTAATGAGTGCTGTGATGTAATGTATGTTTCAAATACCTGCGTATGACTAGTTTGGGGAAATTCTCACGTCTAATTGTTGTACTGTGTGTGAGATGATTATTTTTGTAATGTTTAACTGTCGTAACGAGCTGTTTAGGTATGCTAAAAACCGATGGTCATGTTGCTGTAAGATGACTTTAGTATGCGTGTACACCATATTTGTACTAACTTCATAGTGAGTTGAGTGGCTTGTTGTAATGGATATTATTTTTATATCAAGTACCAAGGTGATGACGATGACAAAGAAGAGTGTTCTTGTTATTTATGATAAATTAATTTTGTTTGTTTTCTGAAATGGCTTGAGGGAGACTAACACTGTAAGAAGAAACAACGATGGAAACGAATGGTAAAGGAAGAAAAGAATGAGAAAGAAGGGAGAGCAGGGAATGTAGGAAATGTGGTGGGAGGAGAGAGAAATGGAGGCGAACAAGGAAGGTAAAGAGATGGTGCTTAATTCACGTGAAAGCCTTGTAACATCAATGATTTATCAATAAACCCCTGATGACTCCACTAGGCTGGGGCTAATTTAACATTCACAAAGTAAAAGCAATATGATTTAAGCTGTATACTCCCGTAAGATCTATTTAGCTATCTTCTCAATATCAATGTTGCATAGCAGTTATCCTCCTAATATCTAATGTCTCAACTATGATTATTAATGTCAAATTGTGCTGGATGTTTTGTTATACTGCAAAACAAAAAATTGTCTTTGTATTTATTACATGTATTTTTTCTATGGTGAAAATTAAGTACATTTGTCTATTTTATATATTAATAATTGAAATAAATGTTGTATATATTGTACATAAAAAGATGAGATTGTGCTCATTTTATACAGTCTCCTCCAGTTATTGGATATGTATTTTGTCAATTTTTTGGCTGTGTTCTAAAGTTGGATTTCAAATGAAGAAATATGTACTGGTAGTTAAATTGTAAATTTTAACTTTGATTTCAGGCCATTTTTCTGTACATACATTTTTTAGAATTGTGAGCACTTTATGTATAAGCCTTTTCCAACAGATTAGGAATACTTTCCAACCAATACTTTATTGGCAGTTGAATATAGAAAGCTTTTAAAGTACAAAGCCATCAGAAATGCCTACGGTCCTGTGTGTTTGTACTGTATAACCAGTACTGTAAATGGCTTTAGACTGTAGGTGAGACTGCTTACACCTCTTTATAATGTAAATTACTTTAAAAAAGTAATAAACCCAGTCCCTTACATCATAAAACTATTACTCAGTTCTGATGTTGGTAAACCAGGAATTATGACCGATGCAAAAATTTGACTGACCATGATGTCACAACGCTGATCGCATCGTTTTTGATCATGCTGTTTTTCCCCGCTGTAAGGTTTCATAATTTAAAGAGAGGGAAGCAAAAAAGAGAAGAATGAAATGGTGTGTATGTGTACAAGCAACAATTTTTTTTAGGGAACTAACACTACTTTTTTATTAAAGGGGGTGTTTAAAATAAGCAATAACAGTTGTACAGCAAAAAAACATGTTCTCATGAGCCCTTTTACTACAAGATAATAGATGGCTCTTACAAGCCTGAGCAAATATATATTAAATATACTATTTCAAATAATTACAGGATTCCGATAAGGCAAATCTAAATGTCTTTATTTTTTCTATGCTTAACATTTAGTTTGAATATTTCTGAAAAACAATAAGCATAATAGCAGCAGATTTATTTTATGAAATACAATGCACTAGATAAAATGTATCAAAATAAACAAATACTTAAAGATGCAGTCTGTTTTTAGAAAAAAGGGAGCATGGTGGTCTGAATTGATGCAAACCACTTGCTTTCAAACTTTTTGGCCTTCAAAATTTGAAAGCTAACCAAAATATGATAGTGATTCTACTTATATATCCAGACCAAAGTTTAACTATATTGATAGCATAGGTCACAGACTGCATGTTTAACAGCTTTTGTAGCAATCTACAAAAAATGCCTCTTCATAAATTTTCTCAAAAATTTACATAATTGACATCATGACATCAGCATCAGGAAATGTCTTTCCAGTCCCATTAAACAATGTGTTTCTATCTATGGCTTTAGCAATAATAGATGTATATCTCTATAATAACATCAACTTTATTTTGAGTCCCGATGTAGATGTTTTATAGATCATTGTCAACACGTGTGGAAATTCAACTGCTAGCCTAGATTACAATTTGCTAAAAAAAAAATATCGGGTGAGGATTAAGATGTGTTAGGTTTAGGATAGAATGTACGTGGCTCAGTATCCTAACTACAGTACTACTGGGGCATAAAGTGTTATCCTAGGCCTATATAATAGGAGTTTAGACGAAAGAGGTAGCAGTAAAACAGGAACTCGAGAATTAAAAGCTTTTGTGGTCTTTTTCTTTATACACAGAAACTAGAAGTGGTTGGCGTTGACTCCGAACGATAACTTATTACCAATGGCAGACTACAGTAAATGTGCCATAATAACCCCTAATCTAGTACCATAACATGTTTCATACTGGCTTCCTCAATAGAAATAAAGCTGACATTCTGACCTTAGTTGAATGGGAAATATTGACTCACTGACCAGGTCTGTCCAGATCCTGGCTTTCTAACGAGTGTTTGGCGTCAATTATCACAGCATGTGTTCAGAGGACAATATAGGCGTCAATTATCACAGCATGTGTTCAGAGGACAATATAGGCGTCAATTATCACAGCATGTGTTCAGAGGACAATATAGGTGTCAATTATCACAGCATGTGTTCAGAGGACAATATAGGCGTCAATTATCACAGCATGTGTTCAGAGGACAATATAGGCGTCAATTATCACAGCATGTGTTCAGAGGACAATATAGGCATCAATTATCACAGCATGGGTTCAGAGGACAATATAGGCGTCAATTATCACAGCATGTGTTCAGAGGACAATATAGGCATCAATTATCACAGCATGTGTTCAGAGGACAATATAGGAAGGCCAGGATTCCACTCAGACAAAGATGTTCCATTCCAAGTACGGTAGATAATGTGGATCTTGCAAACATACTGCCTTTGATCATTCTGATAGATTTGGAAGGCAGTGCGTCTCTAATTACCAACGTTATATTGCATTATATTATCATAGACTCCCCGCTGCTCTCTGCTGCTCTCTGCTGGCAGGATTAAGCATGGAACAGCAGTGACTCACCATGACCACTGTATAATGGCAGCCAGTCTGTATGACTAACTATAATGACTTCAAAGTTAAACTATGGGTAACGCAATATCCTTCTCTGTAAGCACTTAACATTCACTTCTGTGAAAATGAAACAACTATAAAACTGTCTAAAACATACCTATATTTTGCAAAGCTGAATCTTTCTATCCAGTACTACAATTCAATATATTCTAAAATGTACTAAATTATAAGGAAGTAGTATAAATTACCGATATTCCTGTAGTGTCTCAATACACTGATAACACAGGTGAATGTAACGGTTTTTCCTAGATGCAGTTAAGCTATATTAGAGGCACACAGACGTCTGGTGACAGTGAACCAGACCTCATCCTCACCATACGAATAATGCCCCAATTACCACGATAACATCCAGACCGGTGCGCTGCTAGCCTGCCCTCACTCTGCTTCAGCAAAAACACACTGGAGCAGCTGTCCTTTCATCTAAAATCAAGATCAAGAGCTGTCACACCAACCAATATCTCTCACAACTTTCAGCCCCACCCACTCACTCACTGTCTCTTATGTAACAGCACCATACTGCACACAGCCGTTTCACCCTGACAACGTTACTGTAAAACAAAAAATGTCACCACAAAGACATGAGAACCAAAGAGCCAAATCAAACGCAATCGATAGGTATTCTTCTCATTTTAACTTGGTAATAGGCTATCTTATACTGGTAATTTTAGCTAGATGAAAGATCTGCTTGTTAACTATTAAATCACTTAGATCAAACCAGACGTGTGTCTAACAAGGTCAAGTATAGTTCGCTATAGTATTGGTTTTCAAAGATTAGCCAGAATGTACCTCAACAAAAGTCTCTCAGGAGAAGAGGTGCTGTAGAGTCCAGAATCTGTGTTCGTAGGACATGTATATGGAATGAATAAACCCGGCTGTGGCATATGTTTCTGTATTGAGTTACCAAACCCTAAAAACACACCTTAAATCCCCTGCCCAACATGAAGGCCAGGGGCTGGTGTCCACGCAGCTGCAGCCAGTACAGAGGTGTCTGACTGGGGATGAAATTGACAGTGTGCGTGTTGTGGTCAAAACTCGTCATCTGAGCTGAGCAGCAGCGTTTTCTCGTTGTCACGAGTGCTGATGGCGCTGTGTGGCCAGGACACAGGCAGTGCAGATGGACCCGGGTCGGTGGAAGACTGCTGGGTGTACTGCTGGTAGGCAGGGGAGAAGTTATGAATGGCATCCTGGACCATATCTCCAGGGTTCATGGTCTCCTTCAGGCTGCTGGAAATGCTCTTCATGGGGGCACAGCGCCCTGGGAGGTGGGTGGTGGAGGAAAAAACAATAGATACACTGTATAGTTAGTGAATAATGGAAGACCTACACACAGTTCTGGAAGCTAGCTACGGTGAATGTGAAATAGCTAATATTAACAACAGCAATAACAATAGCCACAGATTTCACAGAGAAGCCACTTTTATTATAAAGTAGGAAAATGACACACAATAAACATATCGGATTGTAAACAGAAGAGAAAAGTGGAGATTGTGAAAAGAATAAACCTACCAGGCTCTCCATATGGAGGAACTGGGCCTGGAGGACACAGCAGCACATGGAGAAAAACAGGGATATGGAGGACAGAAGAACAAACAAAATGACCCCAAAATATGAAGCCGAGAGATGGTAAATAAAGAAGGGATTTTAGAAAAAGACCCAGGAAACGGAAACAAAGATGAACAGGAGGAGATGACGGAGAGAAAGAACATTCAGGAAATAAATGGGTTTGGAGAAGATGTGGACACATAGGGAGCTGTATGATGGCAAAGAGGTAGAGGTGAAAGAGTCACTAATTATGCAGAGCAGATAAGTTCTGTGAGAATACTAGAGCAGCAACAAGCTAGATCGAGGTAAAGTAGGTCGACGCCACAGGATGTGACAGAGCTAAAACTGTCCTAACCTTGAGAGAGCGAGTCCAGCCTCTTGTCCATGTAGACCTTATAGGTGAAGGCATGACGCAGAGCCAGAGATGCAAAGAACATCTCAATACAAACAATGAAGTTCTGGTAACCGGCGGCAACCGTTCCCTCTCCAACTGACACCTCGGGTGAGTTGATTTCCGGGATGGCCCCACACTTCTCTAGTATGGCCAGTAACATGCCTGATGGAAAATAAGCAGATGAATAGACTACAGTACTATAGTATGATTGTATTGACTTTGAAGTGGGTAGAGTATGACCTACTCCACTTGTTATCAAATGTCATTGAATAAAACATTTCCAATCTGTTTTTAGATGCTAGTGTGTCTGATTCAATTGCATGTGTGTACATGTGGGGGGACAGTCCGCACACCTAAAAGTCTGTCCTTACACGCTTTTAAGTTGGCCCCAGGAGGAAAAAATTTATTTCTGGATTAAAAGTTTAGGGTAAAACCTACAAATGGACATTGGGGTACAATTTGAGTTACGTTTAGGTTTAGGCACTCATTAGGTTTAAGGCTAGGGGATAGTTAACTAGGACATATTGAGCCAGAGTTTAGTTTCAGGTCCCCACACATATAGAAAAACAAACGTGTGTGTTTGAGCCTCACCCTGCCAGAAGGACAGGAAAATGACAGATTTGACCATGAAGAACTTGAGTAGAGGTCTGTAAGGGCTGAGCAGGTGTCGTGTGGAGAAGTAGAAGAGGAAGAGGGCGTAGAGAGACAGGCTGACGGAGATGTTGTAGACGATTGACACGTACAGATACCCACTGTTGGCACTGGGGAACAGAGAGAAGACGGCTGTTGTCATGGATCTATAACCATCTACACAGAAGCACAGCTGTTGTCCTGGATCTACAACCATCTACACAGAATACATCTGTTTTACTTGATCTACAACCATCTACACAGACGACAACTGTTATACTGGATCTACAACCATCTACACAGAAGACAACTATTACACTGGATCTACAACCATCTACACAGAAGACAACTATTACACTGGATCTACAACCATCTACAAAGAAGACAACTATTATACTGGATCTACAACCATCTACACAGAAGACAACTATTATACTGGATCTACAACCATCTACACAGAAGACAACTATTATACTGGATCTACAACCATCTACAAAGAATACAACTATTATACTGGATCTACAACCATCTACACAGAAGACAACTATTACACTGGATCTACAACCATCTACACAGAAGACAACTATTATACTGGATCTACAACCATCTACAAAGAATACAACTATTATACTGGATCTACAACCATCTACAAAGAAGACAACTATTATACTGGATCTACAACCATCTACACAGAAGACAACTATTATACTGGATCTACAACCATCTACACAGAAGACAACTATTATACTGGATCTACAACCATCTACAAAGAATACAACTATTATACTGGATCTACAACCATCTACACAGAAGACAACTATTACACTGGATCTACAATTATCTACAAAGACAACTATTATACTGGATCTAAGACCATCTACACAGAAGACAACTATTATACTGGATCTACAATCATCTACACAGAAGACAACCATCACACTGGATCTAAGACCATCTACACAGAACCACAGCATTTCTGCCAGTCCCTCTTCAACTCTGCTTCTCCCTCAGAGTTTTTATGACAATTTGGTCAAAATATTATATTGGTAGGCTAAATAGAACAATTGTCACAGCAATATAAGACATTTCATCCCAGATATCACAAAAATGAAGTATTCTGTGTATTTTTATGACATATTCAACAAAAGTAGTACTTGAAATCTCCGTCTCGGTACTTTCCAAAGGCCTGCAGGATGACTGTGAGCATGGCCATCAGGGGTTTGAC
>JACXGM010012888.1:0-23539 GCA_016801145.1 Umbra pygmaea
ATGCAAATTTGTGGGCGTGTTATTTAAATTACGATGGTTTTCAACCGTCTGATTTATCAACAGCCGCTCATTCGTACGCTGGAATTGGAGTGATACGAAAGTTTTGTAAATCACACGTGAGTCTCGTCGTAAGATGATTTCTGCGCTCAGATCTACACTGGTTTCTACGCACGTTTGATAAATGAGGGCCAATAAGAGGAGACACGTTCTAAAACAAACCCATCTAGTGTAGTAATGTGAAGGCTGTCCAATTGTAGAATTTTGGCTTTGGAAAACACCATATACTCAGTTTTACTAGTATTCAACACAAGCCTTAGGTCAACAAGTACATTCTGTACGGTACCACATCAAAGTCAGATTTCAGGAGTGCAAATGCTTGAGCAAGCGAGGGTGCTACCGCATAAAGTTCTATGTCATCAGCATAGATATGGTAATTTACATTTTAGCACATTGTTACAGATATAATTTATGTACATAGTAAACAATAACGTACCCAAAATTGAACCCTGTGGGACGCCCAGTTCAAGTTCAAATCCCCTAGGATAATAACTTCAGTAGATACAATAGTGGCTAAACATTCAGTAAGGTGGCTAAGCATATTTATCTTTGCAGAAGGTGGAGGATATTTTCTAACAATTGTAATTTTGCAGTTAGTACCCAAAGTAAGACTTAATGCTAACAACTCATTGATTAGGAATGGAGACATTTCCTATTTGCGCAATAGAGTGGGTTTAGCTAATGTAGGATGGATCTACAGAATATCATCTGGGGATAGCACCTCCCTGATGCCTAAGACTAACCACGCCTGGGTCTGATCCTGTAATGAAAACCACAGTCTCTGGACCGGTTGTTTCCAGGGGGGGAGGGGTGTGTGTACACGCCTGTTAGGAGGGTGGTTGGCTATTTGACAAGTGGTGTCCATGGCGACTGGCATAGTCTTTGGTTACACATTGGGCTGACCTGACCCTATTACCTTATAATCTAGCCTCTGGGCTCCAGGAGATTTGGAACATGGCATTGTCTTCACATTGCTTGAAGTTACATCAGAAATTCCTTAAAGTACTAACCAGCCCTTTGGTTTACCTATTTGCGAGACAGTTCTCTAGTTACCAAAGTGATATTGATCATGGAAGGTCTAGCCAGTCAGGGCGTGCTACACAATGTGAACTGGATATGAATAAAAATGCTAATGAAAACGAGGTCATGTTGTAACCAACAGTATTGCTGTTCATTGGGAAATGCATTTAGATCTTCTTGAGTTATACAGAGTTGTTAAGTCGGTCTTGAGTTATACAGAGTTGTTAAGTCGGTCTTGAGTTATACAGAGTTGTTAAGCAGATAACCATAGTTAACAACTATAGGCAACTTTAGATGGAAACAGACAGTACAGCCTAATCTCTGTGCTTTTCCATCTTCATTTATACAGAGTTGTACATACTACAAAATGTTGTCTAACGTATGAACATAAAAAAGTTGTGATTTATTGCATACACATTATCTACCGTAACTATTCAGATATTAACTGAATAAAGTGACGCTGTTACCATTGGTAGCCTTAAAGCGGTAGCTAAAATGTTTGTGCCATAAGCGGTAGCTAAAACGTGTGCCATGTCTCCGTCAGCATTATACCATGCTATTTCTAACTGGGCATCCATAAATAACTTGAGAAACTTTGTAAAACATACTGGCAAAATAATGGTAGATTATTTTAGTCAACCTGCAAGTGTCACCAAAATGTTAGTTTGAGGCCCTGTTTTATATGTGATGGCACTTGAACTGGTGCTTTTGAGAGCCATTTTGTCTAAATGGCCTTAATTCTCTGGTGGATGACCTTGGTGCGATCACAAAAATTCCTCCCTGAATATAAGGGAAAAAACCCAAATGTACTTTTATTTTTCCATAAAATCCCTGGTTTCGACGTGACACGGGGAGAGATGTATGCTCGTTTGTCGTTTCCCGGGATTACAGACATGCATGTTAGGCACAATAATTGAACCTTCTGCTTCGGAAGTGGCCAATAAAGTTAATGTCAACCCATGCATGACCAAAAGCTACCGCGGCGCAGTGTGGCTGCATCGGAGCTCAATGTGGTCATTTGGGGAAGTCACCAAAGTCCAGTGTGGCTGAATCAGAGCTCAGCCCCCTCGACTGAGGAAGTTTTCCTGCTGTGTCACATTTACTGACTAGATGGGGAGATATACGCCTGCCCTCAGAAAGAATGTTAATAGTTCTGTGTTCATTTGTGTGTGTGTGTGTGTGTGTACCTAGATGATGAAAAGTACAGAGTTGGCTAAATGAACGTGGTCTGTGTTTGTAGATGTGATCACCTGTCTCCATAAAGGTGTGGATTTCAGGGAGGCTGAGTTCAGCAGGTACTGCCCTGCAGGGTGCCTGACCTCACCTGGGGACCTGTCTGGGACCGTACCGCATGGATACAGAGACGTGAGTATGCAGGACAGCCAGCACACCGACAGCAGCGTGGGTCTCTGTGTGTGTGTGTTAGTCCACACACACATATGCACACACATACACGCACACAGGCACACAGACACTGTACATCCTCACAAGCAATGTAAAAGAAACGTGTGTGTGTTTGGAAAAGTGCTTTAGCGGTACATGGTACTGCAGGGCAGACTTGGTTGGAACTGCATGTGTTTGTGGGTCATGGTTAGTCATTGTGGTGAGCGCACAGCTCCCAGGTGATTCAACCTGTCCAAAGCCCCCCAGCCAAGCCTGGCCGCCTGTGGCTGTCATCGCTCAGTATCCAGCGCCACCAACCCTACTGGAACAAGCGTTCATGAGTCTCTTGTTGTGGATGTTCCCATATGTCCCTGTCTCATTCTGCCTCCCCCGTCCTTCTTTCATGCAATCAATTTTTCCTTTCTCATCCGCTCGCTGGACTTTGTCTGTCTCATCCACGCTATCTCTCTCTCTCATTAACCCCAATGTAAACAGGGCCTCTCTCGGCTGGCGGTATGTATGCACGTCACCAGCTGATGACCTCACAATGCCCCGGCTGTGTCTGATGTCATGTGGCCTGAGTGAGTCTCTGGCTGATGACCTCATGCCTGTGTGGGTCGGAACTCCCTGGGGATTAGGTCGAGGGCTGGGGTGGGGGGTGTCGAGGTCCAGGGGTGTCTCAGCGGCACAGGGCGGGGTTTAGGTTCTATTAGGACCCCAATAACTGTTTTGCAGTGTTTGGTAGTGAGGTGATCAAATTGTTTGGCTGGAGGAACGGTCGGCTAATCTAGAGCAGCTGGAGACGAGTGCTAAGCGAATTGCTGTGTGTGTGTGTGTGTGTGTGCATCTATGTGTGTGTAATCCATATGTGTGTGTGTGAATCTATGTGTGTGTAATGCATACCTGTGTGTGTGTGTTGCATGTGTGTGACAGGTGGTGTACAGTATGTGCGCATCTGTTCTGTACATATGCCTATCTGTGTCTGTTTGTATGTGTGTGTTGTGTGTGTGTGTTGTAGTTTACAGAGCAGAGACTGTTCCCTGATTCTCTTTGTTCAGCCAAACCGTGTAGAAGGTTACACCCTTAGTCAGATGGATTGGTTTCCATGGAGCTTCACCTCTGAGCATTATGTGACATCTCATTAGACACCGTCTCAAATCACAGTGGGTCCGGTCTCCTCAAACTAACTTTCTATCTCTATACCGTAACTCTCTATTTCTACACCGTAACTCACTATCTCTACACCGTAACTTTCTATCTCTACACCGTAACTCTCTATCTCTACACCGTAACTCTCTATCTCTACACCGTAACTTTCTATCTCTACACCTTAACTCTCTATCTCTACACCGTAACTTTCTATCTCTACACCGCAACTTTCTATCTCTACACCGTAACTCTCTATCTCTACACCGTAACTTTCTATCTCTACACCTTAACTCTCTATCTCTACACCGTAACTTTCTATCTCTACACCTTAACTCACTATCTCTACACCGTAACTCTCTATCTCTACACCGTAACTCTTTATTTCTACACCTTAACTCTTTATTACTACACCTTATCTCGATCTCTACACCTTAACCCTCTATCTCTACACCATGACCATTTATCTCTACACTTTATCGCTACATCGTAACTCGCACTCTCTACACCGTAACTCTCTATCTCTGCACCGCATCTCTCTATCTCTACACCATAACTCTCTATCTTTACATGTTAAACCTCGATCTCTGCATCTTAACTCTATTTCTGCACCTTAGCCCTCTGTCACTTCACCTTAAAACTCTATTTTAACATTAAGCACACTCTCATTTCCCACCTACATTTGTCTGTAGCTCATATGTGGCTGATTGTGTCGAGTATTGGGGAAGTGCATTGTGCGTATTAGTGGTTTGGTCATAAGGTAAATTAATTTTAGTGTTAGGGAAAATGCGAATTAGAATGAATACATCAAAAATCCTCATAAGTGTAGTAAAACATGATTGTGTGTGTTTGATTCTGGTTCTTCTGGCATTAGCCACAGACCTCTCAGCTGTTAAACCACAGATGGGGCCATTCCAGTAAACGCAACCCACTTCAGTCAGTCAGTAAGCCGCTGCTGGGAAGTGTAGTCCCACAGTCTACGTGTGTCTGTATGCTTGTGGGTTTATTTCTAACATGCATGAGTGGACCCATTTCTGATTGAGATACTTAGTTACTGCCAGAGGAAATGTTAAAGGAGATTGGGGGGGTGTCACACGGTGACCTCATAAATGTGAACGACTGGAGGGAGGATGTCTAGATAGTTACGACAGGATACATTTCTAAGGGATGATGACAGGTCTGGGATCAGTGGTCTTCTCTTTCTGACACTCAGTGTTCCCTGCCAGGAAGTCACATCATAGTGGTGACTCATCTTCTCTTATCTGTGGTCTGAGATCTCTGGAATATATCGGCTCTGCTGGGTAATACGGCAAATCAGCTGACACTGGAGCATCCTATTTTACATTTGAGTCATTTACCAGATGCTCTTATCTGGAGTGGCTCACAGCAATTACAGCTTGGAGTGATTTAGGTTAAAGTGCCTTGCTCAACAACATTTAACCCACCTAGGAATTGAACTGGCAAACTTCCGATTTAAAGTCTGAATCCCTAACCACTGAGCGAGCTGATGCCCCAACCGAAGACACATTTCTCTCCCTCTTTATTTAATTTTTTTTAATGGGAAGGATCAGCTTCAGTATTCGACATAGGTATTGTCTTCGTTCTAAAATATGCATCATTTCCAATCCCACATTTTTTATATTATTGCTTTCTATATTTTACCCCCATCCTGACCATTACCTGACCAATAGTTGAGACCAATTACATTTGACATGTTAACATTTAGCTCTATCTTATACATTATATATTTTCCTCAATCATTATTTTCCATTCGCAACATAATTCATATAATCCAATGTATTATTTTTACAATATTTGCAAAGCTTGTGCCTTTTACAGATTTTATTTAAGTTCAATATTGTCCATCTATCTCTTAGCCACAGCCATATTGGGTTTCTATTTGCCATGTATATTTCTAATATACTGTGATGCTTCACATAATTATGAAACCTTTCTATTGTCAATGACTCCACCAATTTGAAATTAAAGATAAATATTTTTCTCCCTCTTTATTTAATCGCTTCACTTACTGCAAAAAATATTCTTTTTAAATGACAGCAAATAATAAATTGACAAATGTACATTTTTCAGCATTTGGAAAGAAAATCCTGATTACTTGTACCCCCCCTGCCCTCCAGTCATCTCCAGTGTGTCTAGCAGCCATCCATGCTGGTGTGGTGTCGAACTCAGCTGGGGGACAGATCAGTGTGGTTAGCAGTAAGGGCATCCCTCACTACGAAGGCTCGCTAGCCAACAACATCTCCTCCATCGTGTAAGTATCGGTGTCTGTCTGCTAGAATAACTGTGCTTCCTGTACAATTTCAATTTAAATACTTTTTTGGCAAGTACAAATAAAAAACAATTAAAAAGGGAAAATATATATATCTTTCTGCCATTATGAACATCTCACTCTCTCTATCCAGGGGCACCTTGTCTAACAGCCTGTTCACCTTTAAGACCAGTGGTGAGTTAAGCAATCTGCAACACAACCACAAGCCATGACCGTCCAACCACCATAGAGATACATCCATTTGTAGCCTCCATTTGCTGCCGCCACCATGACAACAATCTCAGAAACAGCTCTTTTTCTCTCGTCAAGGTTGCTATGGAACCTTGGGACTAGAGTCGGGTGTCGTCGGGGACTCCCAGCTCTCTGCTTCATCTGTTTGGGAATGGTGTGTTGTGAGTGGACAGCCATGCGAGTGGAGCCCGGCTGGGGCACGCCTGAAAAAGAGAGGTCTCCCCTGGGCGCCAGCCCTCAGCGACCAGCAGCAGTGGCTACAGGTAGACCTGAAGAAGGACACGCGAATCACAGGCATCACCACTACAGGCTCTTCCATCGGGGAATATCAGTACTACGTGTCGGCCTACAGGGTCCTCTACAGAAGTGACGAGCAGAACTGGAGCACCTATCGTGAAGCGTACGCTTCCCAGGACAAGGTGATGAAAACGTCTTACTCAACCACTTTAGACAAGAGTAGGGCTGGTTCAAGCTGGCGTTGACCAGTTGGTCACTCAATTGCTCTCGCTGTTTGTTTCTATGGCAACAATTGATTGTGGTTGTTTATGACAGGAAGCATGAGTGCTGTCTGTGGTTGGTAAGTGCCCTGGTTAGTCAGATTCATTCAGGACTGCAGTTCATTAAACATGGATGGATATTGATTGAGTGTGCCCTGGCTGATAGCACTCACAAGAGTCAACCTCAGCAGGAGACACAGGCAAGATAACGAGGCCATTTTGAAACTGCGTTAGCGTCTCCGTGTGATGAAGAGTCTTTGCTTATCTTCCCTGACAGACGTTCCAAGGAAACACCAACTATCTCCATGAGGTGCGCAATAACTTCATCCCACCAATCGAGGCGCGGTATGTCAGGATAAGCCCCACCCAGTGGCACCAGTACATCGCATTGAAGTTTGAGCTGCTTGGGTGTCCGTTCCATCAAGGTAACTGAACTAGCTTCATGTGCAATTTAGCAGGATTCTGGGTGGCAGAGGGGTGGTGGGGTGTTGGATTCCAGTGATCGTGAATGTCTCTTCTCCCATTGGACAGCGAGGCCACGGATATTCCACCGTCCACAGCCTCCCCCTTCTTCTCCAGTGACCACAGACCCCCCTCGACTGTTCGGCCGGACCACACACATCCCTGACATCAGAAACACCACCATGCCCCCCCACACCAGCACTGGTGAGATCAACCGAGAAAAGGGACACTGGGCCCTATTTTAGCAATCTGAAACGCAAGTATCAAACGCGAAACGCAAGTGACTTTGTGGGTGGATCTTGGGCGCTGTTGCTATTATCCCGGCGGGATAAATGACTCTTGCGCCCAATGCAAATCTAAAATGGGTAGGTCTAATGTACAATACAAAGTACACTACATTAGTAATAGGTGTGGTTTGGGCGTAGCATGCAATAAACCAATCAGAGCGTCCTCTCACATTCCCTTTTAAGAAATGTCACAAAGGCATACTTTCTGATGTTTTGAACTCACTCTCACTGAATCACAAGGTTATGAATGCATGGTGATATTTTTGCAATGTAGTCTAACATTAGACAGAGATTAATTTGCTTACCTCACTATAGACGATCCAGCAGCTCTTCTGTCAAATAAGCTCTCCTCCCATTCTGCTGCTGGGGCATCGGCACATGCATTTCAACATTACGTCTCCTTAAGTCCTCTAAAATTTATGTCATCAACACATCCATGATTCATGCGGTTGAATCATGATTTATATCAGTGCGAATAACTCAGCCTGAATAATTTGGGTAAATGTGTACACTAGATGTATGCCTATTTTTTCACATCTTGGGACACCACAATGATTTCCCTTGTGTGGTAATATTTTTTCTTGTAATTATGTACAGTTTGCGCAAGGGGGCGGTTCAGCAAAAAGGGGAGGCGTGTTCAGGTGCAAACGTTCCCTGATGCTATTTTGCAGTTTCAGAAAAAAGTTCTGTCACAGTTCAGGAAAAACCTAGTCTAAAGTCAGTGGCGCGTTATTCAGATGCTATTTTAAGGGCGCATGCTTGGCCATAATGTAGCGTGTGTGAAACGAGCATACACTTTTCTTCTCTCATCCACACGACGCAGCAGTTCCCATTTCTGCAAACCATACATAATTACAAGGAAAAATGTTACCACATGAAGGAAATCATTGTGGTGTCGATGAAGATGTGAAAATTAGGCATAAATGTAGTGTACTGATATACATCAACCGCAAGGGAACCCATTCAATCAACATACAAGTCATTTGTGATGTTATAGAGGACTTAAGGAGATGTGATGTTGAACTAGATGTGTGCCACTTAACCCAAGTGCCCCAGCAGCAGAACGGGAAAGGAGAGCTTATTTTACGGAAGAGCTGCTGCATCGTCTAGTGATGACTCTGTCTAATTTTAGACTACATTGCAAAAATATCACCATGCATTCATAACCTTGTGATTCAGTGAAAGTGAGCCCAAAACATTAGAAAGTATGTCTTTGTGACATTTCTTTATTTACATTTTGTATAAGAGAAAAATCAATAATAGCAATCCGCCATGGAACAAGCACGCCTGCTCTTAAAGGGAATGTGAGATGGTGCTCTGATTGGTTTATTGCACATTACACCCAAACCAAACCTATGACTAATGTAGCTACTTTAGCCCTACCCTTTTTCAATTTGTGTAAGGCGCAAGAGTCATTTATTTTACCGGTATAACAGCAAAAGCGCCCAAGATCCGCCCACAATGTCACATGCATTTCGCGTTTGATACGTTTCAAAATTGTTAAAATAGGGCCAGAGGATTCAGTTTGTTACAGTATCTTGTTGTGTCGAGGAGTCAGTTTGTTACAGTATCAGTTTGTGTTGAGGAGTCAGTTTGTTACAGTATCTAGTTGTGTTGAGTAGTCAGTTTGTTACAGTATCTAGTTATGTTGAGGAGTCAATTTGTTACAGTATCTAGTTGTGCTGAGGAGTCAGTTTGTTAGAGTATCTAGTTGTATTGAGGAGTCCGATTGTTACAGTATCTAGTTGTGTTGAGGACTGTGATTGGTTCACACGGTTGTCTTGTGGTCTTAGATGTGGTGTTAGTGGCTGTGCTGGTCCCCCTGCTGGTCATGGTTGTTAGCGCCCTCATCCTGACCATGGTCTGTGCCCGGCACTGGAAGAACAGGTGAGAATCCACTGTAACCAATGACATCCAAACACCAATCCAGCCATTAGCTCAGGACAACATATCACACTGTCCTTCATGTTCTTCGTTCTCATTCTGTCACCAGGAAGAAGAGCTCTGAGGGGACCTATGACCTGCCTCACTGGGAACGTTCAGGTAAAACCTACACCCTAAAGGCTGGGGCACACTGCACCGATTGTAGGGCTTCCAGTCGCCTGGAATCAAGTTTTTGTTAGTGACTTGTGGTTCCTCTGGTTGATTCACTATGAGAGTCCAGATGCTAATTGCTAGTTCCGATGCTAGTTGCTAGTTCCTGTCACACTTGACCTGAGCGCTGATCAAGTGTGTGTGTGTATATATGTGTGCGTGTGTGTGTACAGGTAGTGCCTTGGTTTTGGTTTTAGATGTAGGTCCTAAGACTAAGATTAAGTCCTAGATTAAGGGCTATATATACACTTATTTACTCATTAGGTACACCTGTTCAACTGCTCCTTTATGCAAAGTCAATCACGTGGCAGCAAGTCAATGCATTTAGGCATGTGGACATGGTCACGTCGATCTGCTGAAGTTCAAACTAAGCATCAGAATGGGGAAGAAAGATGATTAAAGTGACTTTGAACATGGCATGGTTGTTGGTGCAAGACGGGCTGGTTTGAGTATTTTTGAAACTGCTGATCTACTGGGATTTTCCCACACAACCATCTCTAGGGTGTACAGAGAATGGTCAGATGAAGAGATACTATCCAGTGAGCGGCAGTCTTCTGGGTGAAAATGCCTTGTTGATGGCAGAGGTCAGAGGAGAATGGCCAGTCTGGTTCGAGCTGATAGAAAGGCAATAGTAACTCAAATAACAACAAAGGAATGCAGAAGAGCCATGAAGCTTATGGGCTATAGTAGCAGAAGACCACACCGGGTGCCACTCCTGTCAGCTAAGAACAGGAAACTGAGGCTACAATTTTTATAGGCCCACCACAACGGAACAATAAAACATTGGAAAAACATTGCCTGGTCTGACGAGTCTCAACATCTGCTGCAACATTCAGAATTCGGTGTAAACAACATGAAAGCATGGATCCATCCTGCCTTATATTAACGGTTCAGGCTGGTGGTGGTGTAATGGTGTGGGGGATGTTTTCATGGCACACTTTGGGCCCCTTAGTACAAATTAAGCATTGTTTAAATGCCACAGACTACCAGAGAATTGTTGCTGACCATGTCCATCCCTTTATGACCACAGTGTACCCATCTTCTAATGGCTAAATCCAGCATTACAGTATAACACGCCATGTCACAAAGCTCACATCATCTCAAAATGGTTTGTTGAACATCACAATGAGTTCACTGTACTCAATGGCCTCCACAGTCACCAGAACTCAATCAATCGATCACCTTTGGAATGTGGCGGAATGGGAGATTTGCATCATGGATGTGCACCCGACATTTCTGCAGCAACTGCGTGATGCAATAATGTCCATATGGACCAAATCTCTGAGGAATGTTTCCAGTACCTTGTTGAAACTATGTCCTAAGATGAATTAAGGCAGTTCTGAAGGCAGGAGGGGGTTCAACCCGATACTAGCAACGTGTACCTAATGAAGTGAGTGTGAGTTTATTTTAATTTTATATTTCCCCTCCCAATTCCCTCTAATCCTGACTTCTCAGCAGCTCCGCAACTCCCTTTACATATCTAAGGGACCTTATAAAGACCTTGTGAAAAGAACAAATATTGATTTAATAGCTTTCTTGTTTGAGGGCAAAATTTTATTAGTGTGTAATTTTTGGATGGAACATTATTATAGTTCAGATAGATCAGTGGTTAGGGAGTCAGACTAAGAAGGTTTCCAGTTCAATTCCTGAATGGGCCAAATGGTGTTGTGTCCTTGAGCAAGACACTTACTGTAAATCACTTTGGATAAGAGTGTCTGCTAAATGGCTGAATTTGTAAATATTAAAATGAATATAAGAGCAAAGCAGCACATTCTCCTATTACAAGTAATCTCCAATTACAAATCTACAACGTCTTGCCAAAATCTTTTTGCATATGGTAGACTGGTGGAAAAGTATGAAGCAGTTCCTGCCGTCCAAAATGGCAGATGGGGAGGAGTCAGTTCGCTACAGCAGCAGTGAGGTGGGAAGGCTCAGAGGGAACGCCCCCAGACTACAGGCTGAGCCTGCAGGTAGACACACATATATATTTGGTTTTCTATCCTTGTTGTTCAATAGAAAAACAAACATCTATGTTCCGTATCCCCTAACCACAATTAGACATTTTGCGCTACCTTACAGTTTAGCCACAAAATTTGCTTTTTTTAAATTGGGGATATGAAAACATTCTTCGTTAGTCTAGTTGACTGATTTACCCCGTATTTGGCGGACATTTTGTCAGAGTTAAGTTAGAACACACACACACACAGCTGTTTTGATGTCTTATCCAGTGGTTCTTAAACCTCTCCTCTGGGACCCCCAGACGTGACACACTTTAGCTGTAGCCCTGAACCATCAGATCAGATTCACTAATAAACAACATGTTGATTAGTTGACAAGTTGAATCAGGTGTGCTAGGCTCAGGGGTAGTTGAAATGCATGGACTGGCTTTGGTCCCCGAGGAGGGGTTTGAGAACCACTGGTCTAACAAACTCTGTTGATCTATTTCTTAGAGTATGCCCAGCCCCTGGTTAGCGGTGTGGTGACCTCATTAGGTCAGAGGTCAACCTTCAAACCGAAGGAAGATTCTGACCCCAGCTACAATGACCCTGACGTCTACGACGCTCCCCAAGCAACAGATATCTACCATGCCTACACTGAGCCACTACCCGCTTCTGGTGCCGAGTATGCTACGCCAATCGTGATTGACATTTCAAGCCACCTATCAGGGAGTTCCTCACTGAGCCAACAGACCACAGTCTCCAGCTTCATGGGCCATGGCCCTGCCTCCTTGCTCGCACGGACAGAAAGCGGACAATCGGAGAGGTCCGCGTACGACACGCCTAAGAGTACAGGTCAGGCCACGCCCGCTGACGACCTAGCCTATCAAGTACCTCAGAGCAACTCACAGAAGCCAGCGGAGCAGAGCTGAAGAGTGATTGACATGTTTGTAACCCTAAACCACACCCCTTATGGATGTATAGAGTAGTATGGTGAAGACAAAGCCGAGGGGCGGGGCCTGCTACTAACACTACCATAGAGGTGGTTCCATTTGGACATGTTTGTCTGTGATTGTTTCTACACAGGATTCTGTATGCTTGTGAATGTCTCCACACAGGACTCTGTGTGTCTGTACGTGCGTGGCCAGGGAGGGCTAGCATAGTGCCAAACCAGTCCTATCACTGAAACCACAGAGATGAATGTTGACATGAAAAAGGAGAGCAATTCGGGGAACGACAGGAGAAAGAAATGAAGAGGGAGATGAAAAGCTTACTACTGCATCCCTTCAGTCTGTGCCTCTCTTAGAAAGTCGAGTTCTGTCAAACTGTGAGTTTATATTCTTTGAATGTGTCAAGCAAAACGTGAAACCAATATCCAAATAATAGCTTTTTACAAATCGAAGCCTTCTTTAGAAAGTCAATGTTTCCACCACTGAAGCGCTCTAATAAGCTAAATTCCCATATTCTCTACTCTCACTTAGTTGATAAACAGTTAGACATAGCTGCCAACTCTGATGCAGTGCCCGTGAAACACACGCATTTGATTGGTTTCAGATTGGCATGTGAGCGTTTGAAACCAATCAAATGCGTGTGTCTCACGGGCACTGCATGAGAATTGGCAGCTATGGTAAGACGTGAGTGACATTGGATGCCGTTAAACCTGGTGGATTGTGGGTCATTTCAGCTAGATGTGTGTACAGCCAGGTAGAGTAGCAAAGGCGAGGGTGGGCCATAGCAACAAAATGCTTGTGGTCCTTTGAGAAGTAGAACAGATTTCACAAGCAGGGCGTAAATGTTGCTAGTGAACTGTACTTCTACAATAGGAATTCAGCTTTCATGTTCTTGGCATAAAGTCAAAGGTAATTTACCGGTATGTCCAATTAGAAGCTTCCTCAGTTTAACTACGGTACAATATGGAGGTTTGTAGATATTAGTTATGAAAATCAGATCTTTCAAAGCTTTTAATCACCATATATACATTTAGTGAAATCCAAAAACCTGTGTTGAAATTTTTGAAATATAATGTATTTATTTTTGTTTTATAATTCCTGCTGAAAAAGGACGTACTCTCACTTTAAAAAAGTAACCACTGCTGTTACCATGGACACCTTGCCTCACATGAGACTGATCAGTGACAGACAACGTTGATGTTTAGGTGCTGGTTTTTTTGGCCCGATTTAATTCACACAAAATAGCCAGAGACTTGCAGTGGCAGAACCATGTAGGAGAAGCTAAGCTGTATGGCTGGAAAATGAAGATTGTTCACCCATTTTGTTTAGCGTTGGAAATTGTCAGTCCGCTTAGTGGCTAGCTCATAGACAGCTACAAAAGCCGCTAGGGCTGGTTGACTTCATTTTTAATGACTTCCATTAAAACAATGGCAGGGAGAGGGATGTTCCACTTCCTGTGTCTATGGGGTGGATGTGGCCACAGTATATCCAGAAGACCAAATGTTGCCTCTTTTTATTTAATGAAATGCATAATTTAGCAATGCACGCAAATATGGTCACTGTCTGTAAGTTTGCACCTAGTCAAGAGGATATGGGCCTTATCCAGAGGATATGGGCCTTATCCAGAGGATATGGGCCTTATCCAGAGGATATGGGCCTTATCCAGAGGATATGGGACTTATCCAGAGGATATGGGCCTTATCCAGAGGATATGGGCCTTATCCAGAGGATATGGGCCTTATCCAGAGGATATGGGACTTATCCAGAGGATATGGGACTTATCCAGAGGATATGGGACTTATCCAGAGGATATGGGACTTATCCAGAGGATATGGGACTTATCCAGAGGATATGGGACTTATCCAGAGGATATGGGCCTTATCCAGAGGATATGGGCCTTATCCAGAGGATATGGGCCTTATCCAGAGGATATGGGCCTTATCCAGAGGATATAGGACTTGTGGATACAGACAGGAGGAAGGTCACCATGTTAGCATTACGGAGCTGTAAGTAAAGGACCAGTCAGTGTACGCAAGTTAAGATATAGGTGGAACTCTTTCAATTCCAATTTTTGTGTTTGCTCGTGTATTTGTCTAAACTGTTGTCCTCTGATGTATTTCTTGGACACGGACTGCCTCAAATGTAAGACTGATGTGTAATTAATGTGTTGTATAACTTTACTTCCTATTTAGAGAGTAGCTGTGTTGGTTGAAATTCCTTTGCATCTGTGCGGTCAGCCATGTCTGTCCCGGGGATTGTACTTTGTCTGCATTTGATTAGTCATGTCTGTATTAGCGGATTTCTATGGGGATCATTACTCAAGTCACTCCCCTATTCCTGAACACCAAAATGACTCTGGACCAGTTTATCTTGGGTTGTTCCTATTTAAAGCCTTCAGCAGGGAAGTCTGATCGTAGGACAGTTGAAATCTGTGTATTAAGAGTTATGCCAGGTTTTAGTTCAGCTCCTTTATTTAAAGACTGTTGGTAATAGAAAAGTAGGAGTTCCTCTTGAAATTACACGCTGTTAACAAACAAACAGAGCATTACAAATTTAACAGAAAATTTTATTTATTTAGCATTCCGGATAATGTGTATCCAAGTCTGTACTGTAGTGTGGTCTCATCAAAATGCATGTCTGCTTTCACTGGAAGTTATCAGAAATAAACAGCACATCCTTAAAGTGTGAATTACCATGTAGCAACAGTGATTGAGGAGAAGAATCAACATTTGACAAACTCTTTAAACACTAAGTCATCGTATAAAGAGAACTAAAGACAAAGAAAAAAAGTTTCAATTTTCACCCCCTAAATTGTTAAATACAAAACACATATGGTCAACCGTAAAAAAAAAACTTTCACATTACCTCATATGAATATATTTCATATCTCTACTCAATTGAAAACAATTCCAATGGCGTCCCACATTTCATTTTAACACCAATACTGCCCACATCTGGCAATACAAGAAAATGCATTGACAACAAATGGAAACAAAAACCATCTAAAATTCCGAAGTATGGATATTTTTAGTATTAGCCAACATATCAATAAATAATTTTTCACATTCACTGTATTTCCAGTATATAAAATGAACCTGAAATACTATGACTGAAGATATCGGACTTCATTCTAGAGTTAATACAAATCTTTCTTCCTTCCTATCACTCCTCCATATTCTGTCCATTTTTACCAAACTTCCACCAGAAAACAGTCAGGATGATGGCAAGGAGCAAGACAAGACAACCCGTAACCAGGTAGGCGATGGGGAGGAAATTGTTTTGACCCCCAAACCAGCTGATGGTGGATATGATCACTTCTTTTCTGCCCTGGAAATACTCCACTGGAAAGTCTGTTTTGGGAGATGTGGTCAAGGGAAAACATACCCATATATGGTACAAAACATTTAATCTACACCCAGGCACAATCCAGAGTCATTTAGTCCTGGTTTTGAGCTACAACTGACAAAATAGATTTTAATGTTGTGCTTCTGTGTGCTATGACACAGTTACATGCTTTCCATTGTTTTTGTAACCTAACAAAAAAAACGAAGCCAACATTCCAAAACACACCTACTGTTTAACTAGCAGCCAATGAGGAACTAGCTCTACCTAGGGGTTGGACCTTTGCTATTGGGAAACTGCCTGCCTACCTTTAACAGCATAACTGTAAAATGTTAAAAGTACAGTATGTAGTTTTCCAAATCAATAACAAAAGACATACTTTGCATTAAAAAAAAGCAAACATCACTATACCTATATTATATATATTTCTTGGTTGTGTACTTACAAACACAGATACATTTTTAAAATTATTCAAAGACATGGAACGTTTCATTTTGTCTTCCGTCAATGGCGTCTTATAACCTTTTACTCCCCTAGTTGCTCTAAGTTCAGGGGAACCGCCAAACATAACGTGAATAAAGTTATAATATTTTTAACAATACATTACTTTGTCAGTGAACTTTTTTTCTGCCGCAGACGCTAGATTGGAAGGTTGTCATTAACAACAATAACAAAACCCATGATCCCACGCTACTTCCCGACGTCATCCAAGTACATATTTTGCTCTTCTTTTGATTGAGAGACCCATAGTGGCCAAAAACTACATGTACGTTTAAGTTTAAATGGCTGTCAACATAATTTCCATCTATACTGAGAACATGTCATTGAAAGTAAAATGGTCCTGTTGCCTCACAATCATACATTTTCTCATAGCCTTTTCGCAATGTCAACTGTTGTTGAACATGTGGGTTGAGAAACGACAACAAAACAAGTTATTTCCCAAGAGTAGAAAGAATTCCAGCCAATGACATCCAACATTTAAACTGCAGAGGTCTCCAACCCTGGTCCTGGAGAGCTACAGTACCACCCATGGATGTATTAAGAGAACTAGATGGCGCCTTTCGGCACGAAGCCCCATTCAGTTCAATGAAACTTGCTCAAAAGCGCATGAAGCAAACATGGAGCTCCAAAATACCCGGATCTTCCGCGATGTGCGGCCCAACGGTAATGTCAAAGAATGTCTAATAGACGGGCTCTGGTAATGTCGTTGCAACGGCCCAATAGCCATGCGCACTAGCTCCAGTCTGTCTGTGTTGTCGTAGCAACCAGTAGCAACACTGCGCATTCATCATGCCTAGTTTAATAACTCTGGGTTCGGCTACTAGTGAACGTTACATTTTTTAAAAACCTAACGTTTTACACAAGGACCCTTTAAGTGTTTGGGCTGGTAAGTTGATGTACCCCAAAAAAAATATCAGCTGACATATAGAAGTTTCTTTCCCCATGAAAGTCTATGTGAAAGTGTTTTTGGGCCGCAGGGGGTGCAGTTTCACTGTTGGCCGCTAAGCCCATGGTTGCTTCAACTTCGGTTTCTAAGCCTACCCCCTTGGTACCACCTTGTAGGTTTTCACCTTAACCACACAAAATGTAGCCTCATTCTGCTCATCAATCAGCTAATTATTAGAATCAATTGCAAAACGTTTTCCCTTTATGATGCAAGTGTTTACATCTAAATGTCATCTCCCTGAGTGCATGAACAAACAGATATTGTAGGATACTGTAGGAGATCTCAATGGTGTAGTTCCCAGGAGGAAGCCCCTCTGTGAACGGTTTGCTAGCTCTGTTCAACACTCCATATAGCTTCTTGAAGTTCGGAAAGGCCGCCTCCCTCATCCAGACAATCAGGTCCTCATTGGTGAAGCCATTGTTGTTGGGGTCCAATGGGTCCAGGTTATACACTGGCTTCTGCCAATAGGGAGGCCGGGCTGTGCCTGACAACAGACATCCAGTAATACAGTACAACCAACATAAACAAAGGTGATGTCAACATGTGGAAACGTACGTCAGAGGGAGAAAAGACAACATTGAATGTCTAATTTACGTTTATATTTTAGTCAATTAGCAGATGCTCTAAACCAGAGGGATTTACTTAGGGTAAAGTGCCTTGCTCAAAAATACAACAAGATTTGGCAGAGTCGGGAATTGAACCGGCTTCAAGTCTGACTCCCTATCCATGAGCCATCCGACCCCCCTAAAATTATTTACCATTATTTTACCAATAAATTTGACAATACATATTCTCATTTGCAGCAACAAAAAAAGTGTATTGTACTGTAATAATTGTAAAAAATATTATTAAATATTATAAGTTAATAAGACTGCTATTAAACTCACTGCCAATACCTAAATCAATGCTGAACAGGTCCTGAAATCACTTTATGCAGAGGGGATTACCTCACCTTCAAACACCTGTGTTAAGGTTTCATTATTGATCTTTGGGTTGCGGAACTTGACGTTCTTGTCGGTGTACCAGGAGATGCCCTTCCGGAAAAGAGGAACATGGACATCTGGCGACCCCTCTGCTGAGTGATAAGTCAGTTTGAAGGAGTCTGAGGAAAAAATAAATAGAATAACAACAAGTCTTTATCTGTGCCATTATTGCATCTTCACCAGCATGAATTGTGACACTGAGGCCATTCAAGTCAAGTCAAAATCATTATTATTGATTGGCTACTTGTAGTGACGTGACTCTAGTGATGTGCGAATCCTGAAAGATCATTTCAGTGAACTGGGTATAATGAACCACTGCTCTATAAGATTTATTCTTGTGAATCACTTCGATTTTCCCGGTGAAGTCCTGCAGAGTGCAGTCTAGAGTTACTTGCAACACCTTCCACCCCCTCCATGTCGTTGATTCTTTCGTTGATTCTTTCGTTGATTCTTTCGTTGTAGCCTAACATATTCATAGAGGATAATAGCATAGTACAACTGAAGTAAGCTTTCAAAGTTGTTCCTGTTCATATCATAATGTGGTCTATTTTTTTTTTTTTTTATTTAACCTTTATTTAACCAGGTAAGTTGACTAAGAACAAATTCTTATTTACAGCAACGACCTGGGAGCAATTAGGGTAAAGTGTCTTGCCCAAGGACACAACGACATTTGGCTCAGTCGGGAATCGAACTGGCATGTCTCATGTTAGGCTAACTAAATAATTTGAGTAATAACATAACCTATAGGGTCTGTGTCATGTTTTAATGTAGTCAAAGGTAATGATGAGCATAACTTAGTTCGACAAAGTTTACTTTATGAAGACTAAATCCTTTGCTTATTGTTGGAAAAAACTATGGTTATTTTGTATTCATGTACGCTGGAAGCATTTAAATCATGGCCATTACAGAAAACAATATTGTGCTATCATGAGATAGAAATGGAAATAAGCAGGAGAACAAAAAGATTCATTAATTGAATCAGTGAGTCAAAAGATTTGAATCTTTAAAAAATAACTGAACTGAATGATTAAGTTCACTTTAGTGATTCGAAATGCCAATCACTAATTCTAACCGGGTCAGCATCAAGTTGGCATTTTAAATCATGAACATGGTGGAAGCAATATTCACTATCTATAAGTAAATGTAATACTGTCTTCTTAAAGACTAACAGGTAAATGTAAATATCAAAGCCGATTTTCTGACAGTTTAGTATTATGATTGAAAATATGTCTTCTATCTAAGAGATTTTACCCTACTCCAAACTGCAGTAGAAACTGAGAGGTTGTGGGCAATAATGTTATACCGTTAAACATGCTGTTGGCAACTGCCCCACATGGGGCAATAGGAAGACCATGGTCATCAGTTATGTATGGCTTGCAGTAGGCGCTAGGGTTCTGCAGAGGAAAACCAAACAGCAGTTATTTGGGGTTACAAAAGATTACTCGGAGAAACCAGTATCCAGTATGGGAATTAGGAGGATAGAATTCCCACAATGAAAAATGGATGGAGAATCTTCAGAAGATACCTTGAGGTTCGCCGTCCTCCCCATCATCTGGGCATCGTCCCGGGAGTCCATGTACTGCCTGAGATTCTGGTGGAAATTCATCAGGCCGTAGTAGAAGAACACGTCTCCCTGGAAGCAGGAAACGCATCATCACCGTGTGACATGGGTATACGTCTTGTTTCAAATGTTTTATTACAAACTACCTAATAAGAATGGCTGCTTAATTTTTAACATGTACAGTGTGGTGGTAGTTGATAACACTAACAAAACATGTAAGACAAGCATAAAATAAAGACATTACAAAACAACAATAGGGGAACAGTCACCACTTCTACTGCCTTGTGAGAAATAATACAACACTTAAACAAACATTACATTTACAAAATTTAGTGTATCCAGAAGTATGCTCCTGGAGCAACTTGAGTGCCCTATTTAAGTACACCACTCCATTTGGCACAGTCGGGAACGAGTCAGCAACCATCTGACTACAAGTCTGACTCCCTAACCACTGAGCCATCTGACGGCACAAACATCAGAGGTAGCACATCTACACTGTATGTTTTATAGTGGGAATTTAGTTAAATATACAATAATTTAATGGAGGTACGAATTCTATAATTTAACTGTCCTATATTGGTTTTTACGGCTGAAGCCAGTCCGACATGATTGAACTGGTTTGCCTTCAAGTTATTATTTCAGTTTAAAAATAATATTGATCTACATCCTCAACCAGAGAAGCATCACAGCTCTGTCTTTACTGGGTCTGGTGAAAATGTAGTGCATGTATTGCGAGAAGTTTTTTTTTCCTCAAACTCACAGAGGAACCAGTCTGGCACTGGGGCTGTCTTTGTTTAACAGATTACATAACAGATTTTCACATTCAAGAACATTCCGTCAGACTCACTTTAATTAATGGAGGGAAGACCCATCCAGAAAGCTCAGAAAGTACTAATATCTGCTTTAGACTAAAGGATCAGCCACAAATGTCCTTGGGACTTTCCTCAGTAAGACATGATATTGTGAGCTACATTAAAACTCTATTTTCTACCGTCTAGCCAGTTATTTGTCTGGGTTGTCGGCGTATTTGAAAACCAGTAAGAGGTCAAATCTCGAGGAAAGTGTGTTCTTTTGCACAATTTTTCTCGTATTGCAATAAGTTCATTTCTAGACCAGTCCTATTCATTTCTTTGTCAATGTCTGGAATGTGATACATCCCCTTAGATACACTTTAGGTTTTCACATATTAGAGATAGGCCAGTATGTAGATTATAATAGCTTTCAAATGACATTTTGACTTTCAAAAGGGATTTTAGCTGTCAAATATTGTACTGAACACCATTTGAGTATTGTAGTTCAACAATGCTAAACACAGTACATCACAAACCTTGAAAGTATTCCCAATGTTTAACACCACGGTACATTTGCAGTCCTGGTTGGCGTTGGCCCGGACCTTGCGCTTCTCAAAACAGATATTACATGACCCGGCTTGAGTGTAGTCCAACTTTGGAGGAAAGGCAAGAAGAGAAGCAAGGAGAGATGTCAAGTTTGCAAAGGAAGAGAAAGCAAAAATGTACCACTTTTTATAGGTAAATCTATGACCACTACATTCTATGGTGGTTTGACTTAGTTATTGTAAGATATTATGCACTGAGACTGTCTGGACATCAGCATTTAATAAACGACTAACATGCAAATTGTCCTGCCTGATCGTTACTCTCCGGATCTGAACTCATCTCTGAGGGTTCAAAAAATACATCTCGCTCTGGAAGCTCACCTGTTGCAGTGGTCGTGTGTGTACTGGAGGAGGTAAAGCAGTCAGGACTGTTCACTCACCTTCAGCTGGTGTGTATTTTGCACCGTGATGAGCAGCCACACCCCCAGCAGCACACATACAACCGCCATGATGTAGAAGAATGGCAAGACACTGTTAGCAGTTAGCATAGGAGACCAGGCCGGCAGTCTCTGCTGTTTAAAGGCTGAGTTGTCGGGCCTCCGGGATAGGGGGCCAGGGTTGTCCTTCGTCTTGCCCATGACAGAAGGTTGAGGCAGGGGGAGGAGTGCGGTTAGGGTCAGACAACCAGAGAACCAGGTATCTTCCTTCTCTTTAACACTGTTATCTCTCCTTCGTTCGCTCTCACCTGCCAAACAAGACGCTTTCCCAGCAGGCTTAGGGACTGGGCAGGGAAGACCTTTGAGACCAACTGCTGGCGGTTACTGATTAACTACAACGCTCGGCTCTGCTTCCCTTTTCTAGCTATCTTTATTTAAATGTTTTTTTTCTCTCACTGTCTTTCACTCTGTCCTCAGAGTGTGCAGTCCCACATAGTCACATCTTAAACGTTCAATCTGAACAGTTAATGTCTAAAATACATCTACAGCAGTTAATTGTCAGATATCTTATAACCTATAATTTCTTTCCTTTCTGTCAGGTGTCAGTGAGTGTTCCTGCCTGGTTTTAGAGCAAACTCACACACAAGATGTTATGATAAAGCATACTTCCTGGCCTGGATCTAGTGGGAGGGGCTTGTCCCCCTGTGGGTGTGTCTGAACAAACAGTCTGGTTCTGTTCAGAATGGCTTTATCATAGAAATGGAATGATTAGAAGTGCCATTCCAATGCAAAAAATGTAGCAGAATGGTCTGAGCGGCAGCCATTTTTACGTGTACCATTCCATTGCAAAGATCTAGTGGCCTTCTTCCGCATTAAACCAATTTGCGTGTTGTTACCGTGACAACTAACGACAGTCGCCATTTTTTCGTGTACCAATCGAATGACCAAGCAAAACAGTTTAATAAGGCTTCTATAGATTTAATTTCTATGGGCTTAATTCACACCTGCTCACAGGTGACTGTGATGTAGTAAAACAATGTATGAACAAATACATTTAAAATAGGATCACATTAGAACAACAGAGTGACACAGAGAAGGTAAACACTTTACAACAAGCAGGTGGAGGTGTCCAGCATGTTGCTTGTTGTCTGTGTGCGTGTGCGTGTGCGTGTGTGGACAGCATGCTCATCAGAAGAGTCCAACTTTGAGTTTTTCTTCCCTACAGGCTTTTACGATGCCAATTTGCAGCAGCTTCAGCAAGTCACATTTGACCTGGAAGTGAAAAAGAGATCTGTGTTAACATGAAACCCTGTATCCCAGGAAGAGAAGTGGCTGTTCTGGCAGCTGTTAATGGGCATCATATTTCCTAGAACATTTCCACTCTAAGGTGTTTTTCTGTTAAAGATCCAGCAGGGGGTGCTGTAGTCGCCTCAGTTTAAGTGATTCTGTTAAGAATCCAGCAGGGGGTGCTGTAGTAACCTCAGTTTGGGATTCTGTTAAGTATCCAGCAGGGGGTGCTGTAATCTCACCTCATTTACATCTACCATCCTGCGTTGCTTCTGGTCCCTCCAGTTCCAGTCGAGAATCATGAAGCGCAGTGCCGACAGGGTCAAACACTCTGGGAAATGTCAGAGGTCAGAGAGAGGTCAAACTGAGGGTGACGACCAACTGCAGATATCAGAATTTTCTTGCATTTCTATGCTTTCTTCAACAAGAAAGCTGTGAAAATATTTTTGCTGAAAGAGCAATGGGCCAGATTCAAACTCATGCTCCAGCAGTAAACATGCACTGGAGGCAGTAAGTTTAAGGCAGTATAATATAGATAATATAAGGCTCGGAAAGAATTGAGAGACCACTGAAAGGTCTTCTGTAATCTACACCATTAGCCGCTTTCCGACCAAGTAGTTACAGGAACGTAGTTATAGGAACAGTCCACTTCTAAACAGTTCTACTAACTACTCTCCCCCAAAACCGGTTTTGCTATTTGCATTCGCACTGGTCAAGTGGCCATAGGAACTGGTAGGAGGGATAAGGGAGTGACGCAAGCACCGCAACAGGCTTTTATAGCGTCGTCACTAG
>JACXGM010012889.1:0-23567 GCA_016801145.1 Umbra pygmaea
CACTGCTTTTTGCAGATGATGTGGTCCTGATGGCATCATCGGCCTGTGACCTTCAGCACTCACTGGATCGGTTCGCAGCCGAGTGTGAAGCGGCTGGGATGAGGATCAGCACCTCTAAATCTGAGGCCATGGTTCTCAGCAGGAAACCGATGGAGTGCCTACTCCAGGTAGGGAATGAGTCCTTACCCCAAGTGAAGGACTTCAAATACCTTGGGGTCTTGTTCGCGAGTGAGAGAACAATGGAACGGGAGATTGGTCGGAGAATCGGCGCAGCGGGGGCGGTATTACACTCGTTGTATCGCACCGTTGTGACGAAAAGAGAGCAGAGCCAGAAGGCGAAGCTCTCAATCTACCGGGCAGTTTTTGTTCCTACCCTCACCTATGGTCATGAAGGCTGGGTCATGACCGAAAGAATGAGATCCAGGGTACAAGCGGCCGAAATGGGTTTCCTCAGGAGGGTGGCGGGCATCTCCCTTAGAGATAGGGTGAGAAGCTCAGTCATTCGTGAGGATCTCAAAGTAGAGCCGCTGCTCCTTTGCGTCGAAAGGAGCCAGTTGAGGTGGTTTGGGCATCTGGTAAGGATGCCCCCTGGGCGCCTCCCTAGGGAGGTGTTTCAGGCACGTCCAGCTGGGAGGAGGCCTCGGGGAAGACCCCGGACTAGGTGGCGAGATTATATCTCCAACCTGGCCTGGGAACGCCTCGGGATCCCCCAGTCGGAGCTGGTTAATGTTGCTCGGGAAAAGGACGTTTGGGGTCCCCTGCTGGAGCTGCTGCCCCCGCGACCCGATCTCGGATAAGCGGATGAAGATGGATGGATGGACAATGACAATTATGTTGAAGTGCAGACTGTCAGCTTTAATTTCAGTGTTTATTCATACATATCAGATGAAATGTCCAGAAATGACAAAACATTTGTACACAATTCTCTCCATTTTTGACCACCTAAAAACAGTGGACAGTTCAAAATAATGTAGAAAAGCAATAATTGTTCATTTTCGGTCACATTTCCTTTGCATGCAATGACTGCTTGAATTCTATGATGCATCAACATCACCAGACACAGGGTTTCATCCGTAGTGATGCTCTGCCTGACCTGTACTGTAGCCATCTTCAGTTCCCGCTTGCCTACACTCTCCCATTCAGCAATAAATGCATGTTAAGTTAGATTCTGTGTCCTCAAGTTTCAGAGACTTTTGAAGTTCATTCCAGTCATTAGCAGCGGCAAAACTGGAAGGAGTGAGGCCCAAAGGAGGTATGGGCTTACAGGGTGATCAGAGAGATTTACCTGCTTGAGTGCAGGCTGCGAGAAGGTGAGGCAATGGTAATAAGTCAATTTGATATGGTGGGGTGTTGGTGGAAGGGACTTGTAGATGAGTTGATAACAGGTAGTCAGGTGTTGAATGTGTAACGAGGGCCAGCCAAATAGTGCATAGAGGTTGCAGTGGTGTTAAATGGGGCATTGGTGACAAAATGGATGGTGTAGACTAATCTAATCTTGTCAGGAGGGAGTTAGAGGCAGTTTTGTAGATGACATCACTGAAGTCTATGATTAGTTGGACGGTCATGTTCACCGGGGCGTGTATGTCAGCATGGGTGAAGGAGGCCTTATAAAACAGGTTAGAAGATATCTGAAATTTGATTGGCTAAAATTGCATTCCAAGCCTATGACAATTCCCTGATATTCGCAAGTAGAATGTTGCCTATTCACTCAAGTGCAGCAGTATGTAATAAAAAATTATCACTTATAACGTCCAGCCCTGTTTGGGGCTGTTTATTTCGCACCTGTCTCTATCCATTCAAAGGAGGAAACGTGACAGCACTAAGCCAACCTGAAGAGCTTACCAAAATAAAAAAAACATCGAGAGTGACAATTCCTTTCGCTTCAGGTGTCAAAGAACTCTAAATTAGACCATCTACAAAATAAAAACAATTTTAACATTCACTCACCAGTGTTGCTGATGTGGACATGCTAGCCAGGCACAGATTTTTAAGTAATCTAATCGGTTTTGTAATGGAGATTTTTTCCTGACAAAGTGTTAGCTAGCTATTACATAGGGCCTGTATTATCAATATACTTGTGGCTGACTTGTTAAGCCAATTGTCCTAGTTACCTCTCACATTACTCACCCTGGGTTTTCCAGAGCTCTCTACCTCCACCCCTTGGACAGAAGGAAGAACTGGCTCCCTAACACAAACACATTAGTAGCATAACAACCAATTCAAATTTATATTATCGGACAATTGGATTTCCTTGACTAGTTACGGCGCTTATCAAGTCTAATTCACGGACTGGAACCAGACAAGGGCGTATCCATAAGTGCTGCACGTTGCCATACCACATGGGTTGTGTACCCATCTACAGTATCCCTAGACCTCTTTCTTCATATATTTTTTAAATACCAAGAAATACAGTTTTGACAGCTTTATATTATATATTATAAGTGGGTCTCTGAAAGCTGAATTACAGTATCTTACCATTCTCATCAGTGAAATTAAGATGAAATACTCTATGCAAACAGTTTTTTTAAATCATTACAAGTTGCCTGCTATTATTGTCCTCCCTATCATATTCATACATTTTCATTCCTAGACAAGACTGTGCATTGTAGATTTTAATTATGTATTTAAAGGTCTCCAGAAAATCTTTTCTGATCAATTGTGCAGAAACACTTTAACGGACAGAACCTGCATATGTGAGATCTGCCTGTATTCCTAACTTTTCGTTCCCAGACAAGATTGTGCATCATCGCTTTTAATGGATGTACAGGTCCTTCTCAAGAAATTAGCATATTGTGATAAAGTTAATTATTTTCCATAATGTAATGAAAACAATTAAACTTTCATATATTTTAGATTCATTGGACACCAACTGAAATATTTCAGGTCATTTATTGTTTTAATCCTGATGATTTTGGCATACAGCTCATGAAAACCCCAAATCTCAAAGAATTAGCATATCATGAAAAGGGTCTCTAAACGAGCTATTAACCTCATCATCTGAATCAACTAATTAACTCTAAACACCTGCAAAAGATTCCTGAGGCTTTTAAAAACTCCCAGCCTGTTTCATTACTCAAAACCGCAATCATGGGTAAGACTGCCGAACTGACTGCTGTGCAGAAGGCCATCATTGACACCCTCAAGCAAGAGGGTAAGACACAGTAAGAAATTTCTGAACAAATAGGCTGTTCCTAGAGTGCTGTATCAAGGCAACTCAGCGGGAAGTCTGTGGGAAGGAAAAAGTGTGGCAAAAAACGCTGCACAACGACAAGAGGTGACCGGACCCTGAGGAAGATTGTGGAGAAGGACCGATTCCAGACCTTGGATGACCTGCGGAAGCAGTGGATTGAGTCTGGAGTACAAACATCCAGAGCCACCGTGCACAGGCGTGTGGGAAGTGAACCAGTTGAAACTCACTGTAGATCTCACACACCTGATTCTACTTATTAAAAGCTTATCAAGCCCTTAACAATCCTAATTAAGTATACCAAGTTAGGGTTGAAGTAAAACCTACATCAGGGTCTCTCAAACCTCTCCTGAGAGACCCCCAGCCATGTCATATGTTATTTTTATGCCAGAGCTAGCAAACCTAAATCTACTTGTTAACAACAATCACCAAGCCCTTACCTGCTTAAATCAGATGAGCTAGTTCAGGGCTACAACAAAACTCTGATTTTCCGGGATCCCCCAGAAGGGGTTTGAGAACCACTGACCTACAGGACTGAATTCATCAATAAGGTTTGGGCCGGTTCATGAACAAAGAAAGAGCTATCTACTGCATATATGTGAATGGCAATTCAGCTTCACATTAATAATTTGGGACACAGTACATTTGTCAAAATACTGGGGGATTTTCTTTTACATGGGCCAGTGCATTTAGTGAACAAATAATATTTCATGAGCAGGACAAATGGAAAAAAATCACATCTTGCCCATCTGGACTACCAGATTATTAAAAAAAACTGTTCTCACTTGAACTGGCGTTTCCCTCTTTAACAATACAATCCTATTGTTTTTTTTCCAGTAGGAACATTCCCTTTTTGAGTGAACATTTTATTGGTCTGATCAGTCTGCCTGTTGGAGTCAATTATTACAACATGCCCCTCTATCTGAGTTGAGTTGGCAGTGCGTGAATAGGCTACCTGTTCTTATCGCAATATGTGGGTAAACAAACATAATATACATTTTACCGTATTACGTAGACAGACTCACGGGCCATTCAAATGAGAACTTTAGTACATATTGAATTGGTATTCAATCGGAACATTTCAAAGAAACTAAAGTACCTTAAATACTGTAATCAAAGGACCTGTGCATGCACCAACTTTACAAATCTGTCATTAGTTTTCACTATCCAGGCATAGTTTTACAATCTACAGTATTGTGCAAGAGTCTTAAGCACATATAAAATAACTATGTAAACTGATTATGCTTTAAAAAATATTTTTAGATAGTTTTCCAATAAGATTATCTGGTAGGTTGATCCAAACATCTTGGATAACTTGACACAGTTCTTCTACAGTCTTTGGCTGTAACACTTGCTTTTTTCTGTCCAGGTAATCCCACACAGCCTTGATGATGTTAAGATCAGGGCTCTGTGGAGACCTTTCTCCAAGTCTTGTTGACCTTGGCCATGTGTTTGGCATCATTGTCCTGCAGTGAAATTAAGTTGTGGCTGAAAATACAACTCCTTGATGGTACTGCGTGATGTTACACAGTACAGTACAGTACAGTCATGTTAAAAAGTTTTGAGAATGTAACAACTATTGGTCTCCACAAAGTTTGCTGCTTCATTGTTTTTAGATATTTTTGTCAGTAGTTACCAGTGTTGGGGAATGTTTCTTTAAAAAGTAACTATGGTATTTACTTTACTTAGATACTTCTCCAAAATGTAACTATGTTACATCACTGTGTTACTTTTTATCAAAAGTGATTATGTTACATTACTGCATCCCTCTTTATTGAAAGTAACTAATTAAATTACTTTTTTAAGTAACTTTTTAAACATGCTTTTTGCAAATGCTTTTTGGTGTTTCTAGTTTTAGTACCATACAATACTCATTGGACAAAAGTATCACTTTATTAACCAAGTATTTAAACAATTTGAATTAAGTTTAACGATGAGATATTTAAGAAATAATTATTATTTACAGAAACTACCTGGAAGCAATTAGGGTTAACTGTCTTGCTCAAAAACAGAATGATAGAGGCTTCATCTTGCGTAGTGTGTGTGAGGGGGGGGGGGTGAAACAGGGTCCTATTGGACCCCAATCATGGTCCCTAAACTCCTAGGCCACCTTGCCGCCATTAGATAGTGGTTGCCTGATCATGTCAGGTGCAGAATTGTGGTAACTACTGTCTATGGGCATGATCCAGTTGACCAAAAATCAGACAAAAACAATCGATGAACGTTAGTGTTTGTATGTAAAATTAATTTCATCTCATTGTCTTAGTATAACAAAATTTAACTCAGTAAATGTATAAAAAATAAAAAAAATTAGAAAGCACATGTACATAAGTATTCACAGCCTCAGAACAATACCTTGTTAAAGCACCTTTTGCAGCAATTACAGCCTCATGTCTTTTTGAGATTGATATTACAAGCTTGCCATACCTATTTTCGGGCAGTTTCTCCCATTCTTCTTTGTAGAACCTCTCAAGTTCCATCAGGTTAGATGGGGAGCATCGGTGAACAGCCAATTTCAGATCTCTCCAGAGATGTTCAATTGGGTTGAAGTCTGGGCTCTGGCTGGGCCACTCAAGGACATTCACAGAGTTGTCCTGTAGCTACTGCTTTGTTATCTTGGCTGTGTGCTTAGGGTTGTTGTTCTATTGGAAGATGAACCTTCGCCCCATTCTGAGGTCCAGAGCGCTCTGGAGCAGGTTTACAGCAAGGATTTCTCTGTACATTGCTGCATTCATCTTTCCCTTGACGCTGACTAGTCTCCCAGTTCCTGCTGGGTGCTATTGGCCAGGTAATGAGCAGTGCCTGGTTTGGTCCAGAGATGACACTTGCCATTCAGGCCATAGTGTTTAATCTTTGTTTCATGAGTCAAGAGAATTTTGTTTCTCATGGTCTCAGAGTCCTTCAGTTGCCTTTTGGCAAACTACAAGCAGGCTCTCGTGTGCCTTTTACTGAGGAGCTGCTCCCGTCTGGCCATCCTACCATATAGGCCTGATTGATGGAGTGCTGCAGAGATGGTTGTTCTTTTGGAAGGTTCTCCTCTCTCCATAGAGCAATGCTCAAGCTCTGTCAGAGTGACCATTGGATTTTTGGTGACCTCCGTGACTAAGACCCTTTTCCCCTGATCGCTCAGTTTGGCCCTACAGTCAGCTCTAGGAAGAGTTCTGGTGGTTCCAAACTTCTTCCATTTATGGATGATTGAGGCCACTGTGCTCATTGGGACCTTCAATGCTGCAGATATTTCTCTGTACCCTTCCCCAGGTCTGTGCCTCGGTACAATCATGTCTGAGGTTTACAGACAATTCCTTGTACTTCATGGCTTGGTATGTGCTCTGACATGCACTGTTAACTGTGGGAGCTTATATAGACAGGTGTGTGCCTTTCCAAATCATTTCCAATCCACATAATGTACCACAGGTTGACTCCAATCAGATTGTGAAAACATCTCAAGGATGATCAGTAGAAACAGGAGGCTCCTAAGCTCAATATTGAGTGTCATGGCAAATGCTATGAATACTTACAAACACGTGCTTTTGTTTTTTATTTTTTATAAATTTGTTAACATTTCAAACACATTTCTTCCACATTGTCGATATATGGTATTGTTTGTAGAAATTTGAGGGAAATAATTAAGTTAATCAGTTAAAAGTGAAGCGCTGTGAATCAGCTTTTATTTGCATCAATTATTATAGTGATAATTAGGTAATGGCACATGAACCATCCCAGAACAAATTACACTTATTATTGTCTTAGTTAGTACAGATTATATCATGACAATTTTACTGTCACTCTGCTTCAAACTTCTTGTCAGCAAAATGTATTGTGTACATATTGTAACATCCAGCCCAGTGGGGGCTGGCATTACCGTACAGACTGAGATACGGACTCATTAATTATATTGTATTGATTTCTAATAAATGTCACTTTAAGTTCATGTGACACCTCTCTAGTTTGGCTGTTGCTAGGTTAGGTTAGGCTGGTATCTTGTATTTCTGATATATATATGTTAGTTTGCTCTTTATGCTGTTTATCTGTTGGTTGTGTGGAGAGACTGTCCTGGGGCTACACTTTAAATGTGATTTGTGAAAAGTGTGTTGTAGAAGTTTTAAAGTTTATGCGTACGCTCTATACTTGTAAGTTAGCTGTCTGCGTCCCATGCCGCTGTGAGAGCATGGTAATATATGTGCTATCGTTGTGCACTTGCATTTACTTGTTCACCTGCAACTGTCCTATGTTGTGAAAAGTGTGTGGTATGTGCTTGAGTTTATGTGTACATTCTACATACTGTAAATATATTAGTTTTCAGTGTTTATGCCACTGTGAGAGTATAATAAGCTGTATAAGTATACTGCTTCTACTGTTCGCCTGCATCTGCATTACATGTATGTTTTCTAGGATTGTCCATTAAACAAGCAACAACCATCTACTGCCTGCTTCGATCTCCCTCCTTCAATAACACAACCACACCAAAGAGTGACACATATGCTGTTCTGTAGTTTAGCTGTCCTTATATCTCATTATCTCACTCCACATGTTATATGTATGTTGTACACTTTACAATCACAGTTTGTGTGCATGATTCTTACATTCTGTTGACCAATATCAGCACTATTACATCCAGACAAAATGTAAGTTTCTAGGGAATTAATGCAATAAATGTGTAAATGTACTAGGGAATTAATGCAATATTTAATGTTATTCTGATTCCTGACTAGTATCACAGATATGCTGTATTATTTAGCCTGGGGGATCACACAGTGCCATTTCATTTTCTAATATTTACTTCGACAGGAAATATTTAAAGGCTTTATATTTGTAGCTAGTGGTCTAAACACTACCAATGGGACAGGCACATTTTTCTGTCTTACAATGAAATCACGAAAGATCTGCACTAACTTTTACATGTACTATACCTCAAAATGAAAAGAAATCTGAAATGAGGCAACTACGTTTTCATGGCTATACATGAGTAAGCATGAGTATGCAGATCTTTGTGTAAGGCAACATCGAACAAGACAGTGGTAAAAAAATGATCTGATTGAAAAGGGATGATATTGTAACGTGGCTTATATTTGCTTTCCAGCAAAACAAGCAACAGGTAACAGGATAAATGACTGATAGCTGACATGCACAAATGAAGGAACTTAAACAGGAAACAAATGACCAAGTGCAGACAGCTGAAGAGATAAGAAAGGAGGTGATAGGTTAACGAAATCATGTGATCAACAGAAGCGGTTACAGAACTATAATGAATGCGCACATGAACGTAACCAAAACAACCAAACCTATCGGGAGCAACTCCAAATAAATATGAGTTTCCCCATAAGGGGAACCGTGACACATAAACATTCCCCAATTGTTTTTTACAGACAACATATCGTGAGTTTGTGTGAAAGGACTTTTAGAATGAGCGATGCGTGAGAAAGACAAATCATCCGAGAGAGAGACAGATAAAGAGGGAGACAGAGAATGGCAAAGATAAGGCCTTTTGGAAAGCAGAGGGCTGTTCACTCACCCAGTAGAAAGAAATTACAATCGCCATCGTCAGTGGGGTCAATTAAAGGTTTGGATGCGGATGCGGCTGTGCGTGGCACGGAACTCATCCTATTGTCTGCACCCTGGCTAAAGCCAGATAGCAAAGCCTATTAGCGCTGCAGTCACTCCGCAGTGTGTGTGTTTCTGTGTGTGCATGCATGTTTGCGGTCACTACAAGCATAGAATACTAAACACACCTTGTCCACTGACAGTGCCAATATCTGACAAACATATATCAGCTCCTATATCTTCAATGCCTGCACCATTTGTTTACTTGTTACACTGCTGTTGCCCCCAGTTGCGTTGCCCTTTTTTACAATGTTCAGAAATGAGAAGAGTGAAGAAGTGAAGTCACATAGGAACGAGGTAATGAATGTGTTCACCTTAATATATTAACAAATGTCTCCTTCTGTGCTGACTTGATCAAAGTCTGAATGAAGTACATGGCATTATTAAAAAGAATGGGTAAAAAAATGCATTTCAGTTAATAATATAAGCAATTGTTGAAGGGCAAACTCTACCTGGTAGACCTTCGAGCGAAAAGAGTGACCTGAGAATCTGGAGATAGGAATAGAATTCTTAATAAATTATTATTTTTGTGTTTAATTACTTATTATAGCTGTGGGTGCTGATTTTATATGGTTTAAAAGGAAATTACCCTAGTTAGCTTTTACAGTATGTATGAAACACTAAATAATAGCATAACATTCTGCATTTAAATAAAATACCGGAGTGTCTATTTGCACCTGAGTGAGAATAGCCGCATGGCAGCAAATCAGTTTAGGGTTAAGATTGGGGTTAGTATTATTGTTAGATCATGGTTAAGTTTAGGGTTAGTGTTAGGGATGAGAGTATTCCTTTTTTGTAAGTCATAGGGTGCTTACCATGTAATAGTCAAAGTAAATGTAGGTCAATGCAAATTGTATTTGGGTGAGATTAGTTTAAGTATTTGCACTTGGGTAGTTGGCTATGGGACACCTGGGTGTTAATAGCATAGAAACATAGGATATTTACACGCCGGGAGCAAATAGCTTCTGCCTATGGGTTATTTACACCCCGGGTGTAAATAGATACTTACATAGGCTATTTACACCCCGGGTGCAAATAGCTTCTGCGTTTATATAAACACGAGTAGATGATAAAATCCCATTCAGTTTTTGAACTTAATGTTCTTTGCAAATCATTTCCCTTAATATTGAAAGCTTGGCAATTGCAGCAATGTTTGAAAGACTGAACATTGTTGCATAGAAAATCATGGTCTTGAATTCACACACATTAAAAAACAGTGCTTTCATGTATTGCAGGTCTACAAATTCAAACATTTTGTAAACATATTAGACAACAAGATAATAAGACCAATTCACAGCATCAGTGAAATAAAATATGTATTCATTGAAATGTGATGGTGCATGGACACCTAATCTCTGGATATTAACCTTATTTCAGATTAAGAGATGTCTTTAGAGCTTTGTATGCATGTGGATAACAAGTCTTTACTAATGGAAATTATTTGACAATTTGTCAGAAATATGTATTTGTGTGTCTACATCAACAATGATACCTAATTAATGTTAATGAAGTGGTACTAATTTGTTCTGTTAGCAAAGTGTTTCATTCTAAAAAAACACCCTAAATGTTTGAATTGTGCAAGCAGTTATGTCTTCCCAAATAACTGACCTGTAGAATGTGGGATCATCAGCCATCAGTGACACATCCAGTTGAACCCGCAAACATGCACCGCAGACAGATAACTAAAACTCATAATCCACCTCTCTCTCACTGGTCTTTTATTGTTACTCTCATCTTTCCTTCTCTGTGCCAGGTCTGTGTCCTTTTCACACTACAGTTGTCTTGTGCACAAGCCTTGCAGGTCACTGAGCATTGCTGTGTCCGTGTCAGATATTGACATCCGGAGAGATACTGTACCTAGAGACAGGGCACTAGGTGTAGAGCATGGAGCCCTCTCAATGATGTTACATTTAGTGTTACACACAGTACACCCAAGAAAAAACAGTTTTTGGGGAGGGGTTGTTATGATTGCCAAGGCAAGGTCATGGTTAACACACACACGCATGACAAAACACAAACACAATAATGCTGTCATTGTTTCAAATCCCTGGTGAGGCAGGGAGAACTGATAGAGGGATTCTACAGTATGGAATTGTTCTTTTACTTTACAAGACAAAACTTTTCTCACATACCTTTTGCTAGGTTATTCTAACCTTTAGAAGTCACACTTTACTTTTTACAATTTATCAGTCAAAACTAGCTTACCTTTTATTTGTCATTATTATCATAATTATTTTTCATTATTACAGTCACACTCAACAAGAAATGGCATGACATTGAGCAAAAATGAAAGCAAAAAATAAACACAAAACAATTAGTCTTATTTTTGCTTAAACATAAATGAGTCATTTCATTCGAATAATCTCTCACACATTTTGTTGAGTAGTAAGAGTTTGTCTGCCAAACATAAGTTTCAAATTCATTGGCACCCCTAAAATTAGTGTTTTATCCTGAAATGGATATCAGCACTTAGCCCGTTCCTGTAAAGTCTGACAAGGTTTGCAAACAGTTTGCGAAGGATCTTGGACTAGTCCTAAGTGCAGCACATTGCAATACCCTTGCTAGTCCTATGTTTGCTCCTTTGTTCTGACCTCTTCTATTCAGACCACATGTTTTCAATTGGATTCAGGTCCAGAGACAGATTGCCTTTGTAAAATGTAGATTTTGTGTTCCCGCAAACATTTCTTTGTTGATTTTGATGTATGTTTGGGGTAATTGTCTTGTTGAAAGGTCAACAGCCAAGTATCTATCTGCTGGTAGAGGTAAAAAGGGTTTGTTTTGGCAAAAATATCCTTGTACTTAGTTGAATTTACAACGCCATCAATCTTATGTCATTTAAATTTATACCCTAGAGAAAAAAAAAACAGGTGAAAGGCATCAATACAGTTCATGGAGATGCAGAACTAAAAAGCATACAGCTTCATAACAGTTGTCATTTTGTCTGGTTTTATTTTAAATATTATTTTTTGGTGCAGAGACATTAGAAGCCTATGTTCGGCAGAAAATGTTAAGCTATTTATTCAAATATTTTGTGTATGAGTAAATGTGTTCAGATAAAATCTGACTTACAGTATGTCTGCTTAACTATCGCATGCTAAAAATAACAATTCAGTGTAGAAATACATAAACACATGTACAGTGTTGGTCCTATGTTTCATGAGCTAAAAGATGCCAGATAGATTGTATGGAAATACTGTAAATAATTCATAGATAAGAGCCTAATTTAATTATTTATTTATTTATTTATTTTTCATGAACTGCCACTGTGTAATATCTTTGACATGTTTTGCATGTTGAGTAACAATACCATGTACACTTAAAAATATACCCAAAAAGGGTTCTTCATTATTTGATTAATTATGGATGAGCTAAAGGTATCATCATTAGGACATATTAGGAATTAATGGCTGCAGAAAATGTGCAGATTTTATGCATAATTTATTATAAGTCATTTCCAACTATGATAGTCATTTGCAACATTGGTAATGTCTTGGATATACACTGAAAAAAGTGATTCATTGGATAACCTAAAAAAAATATGTCAACTGGTTACAAGCTACAGAATTAGATTGTCTCAGCTAGAAAGAGTATCGATCCATGTGTTATTTTGAGTTTTGAGACAATCTAATTCTGTATCTTTTTACCAGTTGACATAATTTTTTAGGTTAATCCAATGATAATTTTTTTCAGTGTATATTTTTATCAATTTACTGCTACCTTGGTGAATTTCTATCAAAACATGAAAATCTGGTTGTTCAGTGTGATTTACAAATGGACCAGATTATGAACTATGGTTTTACTGTCTTGGTTGTGGCTGGTGACCTTTTAAATCTCAGGATATGCGATGGAATTAACCCTGTAAAGCCTGACACCTGAAAAAATCACCCAAAAATTCTAATTTTTAAAAAACTGATATTTTTAATAACCCTTTTAACATAATCCCCAAACATTTTTTGTGATATCATTTTGTTTATGATATATTTATTGTATCAAATATGATACATTGGTTGTTTTTGGAAACTTTTTGCTCACAACAATGTTAATTTAGATGGAGCCTATTGGGTTAGGACAGATGTCCTAACACAGAGCATCTGTACTAACCCCATAGGCTTTAACAAAGGACATCTGTACTGACCCAATATGCTCTAACACAGGACATCTGTACTGACCCAATAGGCTCTAACACAGGACATCTGTGCTGACCCCATAGGCTGACACAGGACATCTGTACTAACCCAATAGGCTCTGACACAGGACATCTGTACTAACCCCATAGGCTCTAACACAGGACATCTATACTAACCCAATAGGCTCTAACACAGGACATCTTTACTAAACCCATAGGCTCTGACAAAGGACATATGTACTAACTCCATAGGTTCTAACACAGGACATCTGTACTAACCCAACAGTCACTAACAAAGGACATCTGTACTAATCCCATAGGCTCTAACACTGGACATCTTTACTAACAGAATATAAATAAACATGCAAACTATCTTTTATGTCTCATTATTCCTTGTATCTTAATCCAGCCATTACAATAAGCCTGATTTCCACTAATCAGTCATTACTTCTGTGGGTAGTTGGCAGCATGAAAAGGGCCAAATGTGAGTTGTACAGTTGTAATCATCATTATTCAACCCACATTGCAAATCAGATTTATTAAAACTATTGACAGACTTTTGTGGCGTAGTGGGCCAAGTCGTTGCATTGCAGGACAGTATACGTCATGATAGTCAGTGGTACGAGCCTGGCTATGGGTTCACTGAATTTCCACGGACCTCCTGCTTGAGGCAGCGCAAATTGTCATCTACTGCCTGGTATTTGGGTTAGATAAATCAAGCTACCCCGTGTGTCGAGATCGGGTGCGTGTAAATTCAATTGCAGTTGTATAATGTGAACATAATCATCCCATGCATGATCTGACTTCATTGTTGGACGAACAGTGTGAAAAGAATTGGTGGCTGGGCGACATGCTTTTCATGACTTCCAGCTGTTTGCAATGAAGTGCTTAAAGTGTTTTCCCCAAATTAAACTGCAAATGCAACTGATAATGACTTCTCCATTCTCAAAATGATTCAACCCCTTCATATCAAGCATATTTAGTAATTAGTAGAGCATCTTTTTGCTGTTATGACTTGCTGCAAACTAGATGCATAGCCAGACACGAGCTTCTGGCAGCATTCCTGAGGAATCTTAGCCCATTCCTCATAAGAGATGGTCTGCAGTTCAGTAATATTCTTGGTTTTGCGTGATGCAAGTGTCTTCTTCTAATTTTCACAAGCAGTCCAACGTGACACTCAACCAACCCCTAGCCAGTTCAGGTATTTCATGTGTTCCAGCTCAAACACACTTTGTCTAACTAATGAAGCCCTTGCTTAGTTGCATCAGGTGTACTTGAGACAACACCTGTTTTGCATGTTTCTGCTTTTGTGAGGGATTCTATTCAGGGGTTGAATAGTTTTGAGACTGGATAAGTCATTCTGAGTTGCATTTTCAGTTGGATTTTGACAAACCGCTTGATGCATTTGTTTTGTTGAGCTATGTCAATTGCTTTTGTTTGATTTTTTCATTGCAAGCATCTGAACATCTGAATATTTTTACAATGAACCTGATTTGCAAAAGGGGTTGAATAATTTTGATTACAACTGTACATCCTAAACCTGTCAAAAAGTTCATTATACTTAAGGTAAAGGAGGTTCATGTATTGCTTGTGACTGATGCTTTCCTGACTGAAGGTCATCAAACAAAAACAGAAGACAGGAGAGAAGCTGCTGGGCTTTTTTAAAGTTTCAGAAGTCTCTTTTGATCATGGCTGAGATGTAGTGATAGTTTGGACAGTGATATCCTTTGAGGCGCACACCGTGACATGACAGTGAAAGCGTAGAAACGAGCTTGTGCAGGTGTTAAGCCACAATGACGGACCTCTGATCAACAGCGACCCGGAGCGAAATTGAAGAAATGAGGAAGACAGTGGAGAAGAGTGTGAAATGAGAATCTTTAACTTTCGGCACACTGAATATTTTGAGAAAGAAACTAAACAATATAGCTTCAATGGTTGCACACATACACACACACACAAACACTAACACACGCACACAGCAAAACCAGCAATAACCATGATTCATATATAAACATTTTTAGACGTCTCTTGCTGCTGACGTTTACCTTGAAAAAGAAAATACATGTATAAACACTTTAATATTTTCTCATTCTCTCTGACAGATTTAGACACAGCGGCCGGTCTCACAGTGGGGTGTGCAGGAGGCGTGGAGACGATTTGGAATTCATTAACATACATGTGTGTGTTAGGGATGGGCATTGCTTTGAATAATTGACTCCTTAATGAGAGTTGATGATCACTTGTCACTCCTGGTTGTCACTTGGAATTGGTGCGAATGTGCTTCAGTTGGATTTGAACAACGATGCAAAAGCTTGTTTGATGTCACATCAGTGTCAGGGTTCCTCAAGGTCTCCTGGCATCATCTTGGTGATGGACGACAACTTCTGACTTTCGCACTTATCTTTTAATATTTCTTCTAAGACTCTGGCCCGGATTTGATAACTCCATGTCGGCAGACTCAATAGGTTATTTGACAAATACTCACGCACTCTTGGGGGAGTTGTAGCAATAAAAGTATCGCGAAACAGGAAAAAATTGATTTTAGACTCCTCTGAAATGTAATAAATTGATTTTGCCTATAAAAACAAAATGCAATCAAGTTGAAGTAAAACAGTTTTTGTTGTTTGAGTTTTAAAATTGATATAATAATTAGTGTGTGTCTGTTTACGGTGAGTTTGCCATTACACTTTGAGAGAACTTGTGAATGGAAATAATGAGAATATACATACAGTATACTGTAATTATACTACTTATTTGGGTTGGTTTCTGGAGTAGCAGGTAGAGCATTAAACACCATCAGAATGTACAGTTGCAATCAAAATTATTAAACCCTCACTGCAAATCAGGTTTATGGTCAAAATGTAGATTTTCAGATGTTTGGAAATGAACAAATCAAACAAAAGCAACTGAAATAGCTCAACATAATGAATGGATCAAGTGGTTTCCCCAAACTCAACTGCAAATGCAACTGATAAAGACTTCTCCAGTTTCAAAATTATTTAACACTTTCAATGCAAGCATCTAGTAATTAGTGGAGCACCCTTTTGCTGTCATAACCTGCTGCAAATGAGATGTATAGCCAGACACTAGCTTCTGGCAGCATTCCTGAGGAATCTTAGCCCATTTTTCATGGCTTCCAGTTCAGTAAAATTATTTTTCCTCTTTGTGAAGGGCAATAATCTTTTCTCTTAACTTTTACATGTGTGTAGCTCAACCACACCTGGTGCAACTATTGAAGCCCTTGATTAGAGTCAACAGCTGTTTTACCAATGTGTGATGTTGTGAGGGATTCTATTCAGGGAGTTGAACAATTAAAAAAAAAATCATTATGAGTTGCATTTTTTTGTTGAATTTGGAAAATTACTGGATACATTCATTGTGTTAAGATATTTCAATTGCTTTTGTTTGATTTGTTCATTCCGAACAGCTGAAGGTCTGTACATTTTGACAAAACACCTGATTTACAAAAACCCTGCCGTAGCACTATCACATAGCTCACTGTGTTCCCCTGCTATAGTACAATCACATTCCTATCACTATAGCACTATCACATACCTACCACTATAGCACTATTGCATACATATTACTATAGCACTATCACATACCTCATTGTGTCCCCTTGTTAATAGTACAATCACATACCTTTCACTAGAGCACTATCACGTACCTCTCACTATAACACTATCACATAGCTCTCTGTGTCCCCCTGCTATAGCACTATCACATACCTATCACTATAGCACTATCACATAGCTCACTGTGTCCCCCTCCTATATCACTATCACCTATCTATCACTATAGCAATATCACATGCCTATCACTATAGCACTATCACATACATATCACTATAGTACAATCACATACATATCACTATAGCACTATCACATACCTATCACTATAGCACTATCACATAGCTCACTGTGTCCCCCTGCTATAGCACTATCACATACCATGATCACACACCTACCACTATACCACTATCACATAGCTCATTGTGTCCCCTTGTTAATAGTACAATCACATACCTTTCACTAGAGCACTATCACATACCTCTCACTATAACACTATCACATAGCTCTCTGTGTCCCCCTGCTATAGCACTATCACATACCTATCACTATAGCACTATCACATAGCTCACTGTGTCCCCCTCCTATATCACTATCACCTATCTATTACTATAGCAATATCACATGCCTATCAATATAGCACTATCACATACATATCACTATAGCACTATCACATACATATCACTCTAGCACTATCACATACATATCACTATAGCCCTATTACATATCTATCACTATAGCACTATCACATATATATCAATATAGCACTATCACATAGCTCACTGTGTCCTGCTGCTATAACACTATAACATAGTTATCACTATAGCACTATCACATTCCTCTCACTATAGCACTATCACATAGCTCACTGTGTCCCCCTGCTATAACACTATCACATAGCTCACTGTGTCCCTCCTGCTATAGCACACTGAACACCCAGTAGTTCTCTGTAAACATCAACGATGTGACCAGCACAGACAGTTCATGCTTTACTACATTCATAGACCACCATGTACACCATGCCTCACACAGGAAGGGATGCAATTAACCTGGTTTAAATTTGACAAAAGTAACCTGGATCGATTTCCCCCTGTCTTTAAGCGTTTATACGCAGGTCCTCCCTAATACATTGTTTAGTCAAGTGCAAGTCATGAGCTGTACTGTTGGTTTGAAACAGTTTGCAAGTTTGTGCCTTTGTTTTCCTAAAAAAGAAGATGGATAATAGATGTTGGTGTTTGTATATGTGCATGCATGAGTGTGTGGAAAGCACATCAAAACTGTGTTGTGTTTGAGTAATGGCTCAGGAGTAATGGCTCAGTGAATCATATATAATATTGTTTTTGAGCTGTCTATGTCTTCTCATGACAATTATTTAATATGTATGTAAACAGAATCCAATCATTCAGTCGGCATTTAAGTATATGTGCATATCGTATCAGTAGATAGCTTGAGGCCTTTTCAGTGATGTGCTCTACCTTGAGAAAAAAATTAAAATAATTTGTGTTTTCTCTGTGTGTATCTGTGTGAGAGTGAGATGAAGACCTGCTTTCGTAATCAGAAACATGCAATATTAATAATAAATACAGCATTATTTTCTTTCAGGTGGAAAAGTACTGTAAATGAACACCCATTTGAGAAAAAAATGGAAGTTCAATTGTCCTCGAAGACTCTGCAGTCTGTTCTTTCTGTTTTTTCTCCCTTTCTCTGTGTAGCAGAAATACATCATTAAACTTTCATTATGCATAAAATATTGTTCAGCATTTAATTTCCACCATACAGAAGCAGTTCACTGGCATATTGTAGGGCCCACACAGAACAGACATTTTACAGCATTTTGATGTTGCATGCTATAAATCATGTGACCTTGTTCAGTTGTATACAAAAGAAAGCTGGTAACACCTTTGAAATAGTCCAACACTGGTTAAGAAACACTTGCACATACACTGGTACTGTTTATGCAAGCAAACACCAATGGCTTTAGCTGAACAATCTCTCCTTAATTCCCAGATTACAATCTCCCTTTTGCTCTGTGTCAGTATATTCTCCCATGCATTTGAAGGAACAGACGGACACACACGCACGCACACACACACACACACACACCCACACACACACACACAAGCTCGTTTTTGTTTTGTGTTGAGTTGTTGTTGTGTTATTTTTATAAAAAGTGGTGACCCCACCTGTGTTTGGTAGAAACTAAGATGATTCTGGAGCAATGTAAATATTCTCAAATGCACAGAGCTGGAAATGCAACGCTTGGGCATTTATAAATGTGCATTCTGAAATTATTGGCCCTTTGGCAAAGATTAGCAGAAAAAGGCAATGAAAAAATGGCGCTGTTGTTTATTAGCTTGATATTTTAGCTTCCCAAAAAATCCACCAGTTGTGCTTTCTGAGAAAGAAATTACCAAGAAAGTCCCAGCAGGGGTTGACATTAACTTTATTGGCCATTTCCTTCAGACAAGTAAGCCTGACACTTTACTTGTCTAATAGCAAAAAATGTGAAACTATGAAACTTGAAACCCATCAAATATAATATATTTTGACGTAAACTACACCAGAAATCATGCCAAATCCCTTAATATGAGTTAAAGGGTCATTAAAACGAAATGTTAACCCCTTAATTGGTCCATTAATTTGACAGGTCAGATTTAGACCGTTGAAAAAAATGATTATAGGATCAATCTAGAGTAGATAAAAATATTTAATATAGTCTTTAAAATGTTACCCTAGAGTGATTGATGCCATATACAATGTTTTTTTTGTTGCAATTTCTTCCAAATACAGATGCAGAAATGCTGTCGGTGATGAATGTACCATTCACATTCTCTACAATTTAATTATCTGATATTTTTATATTCCAGGCCTCCTTCCATCCAATCTAATAAATGGCTTGTTACAACTTCAGGTTTAGTTTAATTCTTACTCACACTCATACACAATGGGCCCTATCTTGCACCCGGTGCAACACAGCGCAAGCCCGAACGCAAGTTGTTCATTTCCCGTCCGGCGCCCGCATCGTTTAAATAGCAAATGCACCTGCGTCCATATTTGCGCTCATGGGCGTGCTGGTCTAATAGGGAGGTGTGCTCAGGATAATTCTCTGTGTATTGCTATCTTGAGGCTTCGGAAAGTGGTCGCGCCATTGCCTAACCAAAACCTGGTCTAAAGTCAATGGCGCAGCATGTCATTGTTATTTTAAGGTCACATTGTTTATAAGTGTTCAATTAGTGTCCATAAATGGAGATAGGAATGGGTGGGCTGTAACCACAGCCTTTGTGTAGCATCAACACAGCTCAGTGGTCTTGGACAGGGACAACAGGACACGCTCTGGAGATGTATAGCTGGAGTCACCAGGTGGAAACGTGATCAACAAGAGCATGACATCAAAACATTAGAATGGGCATACATTAAGTCTAGTACCTCGATACAACTCTGACCCCAAATATAATACACAAACTTTCTCTCGTCCACCGTCACATATCAATTAAACTTAACTGGTGACTGAAAAAGGACAGAATAATGCTAGTCCCCCGGCACATAAACTATTGCAGCATAACATCTGGGGCTGAGACAGGGGACTGGAGATGTGGTCCTGCACAAAGAAAACCTCATGTCCTCAAAACAGGCATGATTCCGACCCACCAACATTGGTAAAATACCCAAAAAGCTGGACGATTAACTATGATTAGGTGTTATTGAATTGTAGTGTACAGTATAACCATAGCTACATGTTTGAGGGACATCTTTAGAGGGAGTTGAAAGTCCGTGTTGCCCAGCGACAGCCCCAAAACATCACTGCTCTAGAGGAGATCTGCATGGAGGAATGGGCCAAAATACCAGCAACAGTGTGTGAAAACCTTGTGAAGACTTACAGAAAACGTTTGACCTCTGTCATTGCGAACAAAGGGTATATAACAAAGTATTGAGATTAACTTTTTTATTGACCAAATACTTATTGTTCACCATAATTTACCAACAAATTCATTAAAAATCCTACAATGTGATTTTCTGGATTTTTCGTTCTCATTTTGTCACTCATAGTTAAAGTGTACCTATGATGAAAATGACAGGCCTCTTTCATCTTTTTAAGTGGGAGAACTTGCACGATTGGTGGCTGACTAAATACTTTTTTGCCCCACTGTATGTTGATGAACTGACAGTGTTTAAAAATATGAGTGAATTAGCAAAAGTGTAGCTCTGGGTTGCTGGACTGGGTTTCAATTTTTTTTCCAAAATAGTGGCTTTGGGGAAAAATTTGCCAGATACTTGGGGGTAAGTTCAATCATTGTTATGTCATGTTTATGTGCTATTAGATTTGCTATTATGCCAATAATTCAGTTGAGATGTTCCACAACATAATAACTTTTATTCAACTTAAGTCTTCCATGTCTATTTCTTAATCCTAGAGACTTGGCAAACCATCTTCAGGTTTCAGAACTGTAGACAAATTACAGTAGTTGTAATATGTATTACGGCAACAGGAATAATATCAGCAAAATGGGGGATTTAATTAATAATCGTTTTATTCAGAGTTATACATAAAAATGCTGTTTCATATAATAGTAATAGTTAGTAGGCATGTCTTCCCAGATGGCTCAACTTATCCTGTCAGCTGGACAAATTTACCCTTAACATGGGGCAAGTTGAGAGACAAGACAACTTTTTTTGAGACCCCATATTTTGCTGTCTATTTGCATTAGGCACACTGCCAAAGTTTCAGTTGATAACACACATCCTGGAATTGTGGTGTTTTCATTTGTTGCACATTTTCGCTTGGCTATAAGTCGACAAGTAAAAATGGGCTCATATGAACTCACTCTCCCCTATGAACCATGAAAATGAGGCCCTATACTGTAAATATGTATTTTTGTTCAGAACATCAATTTGATGTCTGTAACATCTGAGACATTTTTGATTCATCCTTTTATTTAGGGTCGGTCAATCTACTGATTCCTTTATAAGAACTAAAACTTAGTAACCACTTTGAAGTTGCTGAGTTTATATTTTTAGTCAGTTTAATTTTGGATTAAATTTAGTAAGAGAAGACAAGAGGATTCCAGGCAGCAGTCTGATATTATTACCAGTAATAATATAATAATATGAATGCCATCTATTTTTGGGAGGGTGGCTTAGATGTATATTTTTTCACAGTGCCCACTGTTAGGGAATACTGAAATAACAGCTGCAGCGAAAAGTAAATATGAGTCTATATTTTGAAGCTACAGTACACAGTGATAGATTTAGAGTTAGCAGCAGAGAAGCAAACATACTCACAGGTATTCAAGTCAATTCAGCTATTGGATACTATAGACCAAGCTCATTGCTTCTAATCACAATATCTTAATAGGGTGGTGAGGTTGCCCTAAGGTACAGAAGCATTTGCCAAAATGAAGTTGTGTGTTTAAGTAGATGTTATGTTCATTTTATATTCATTTAAATGTTGTTAATCTCACATAATGTTTTCTGTCTGAAATAGATATTCAAATCAATTTAGAATAGATGTATTACTTAGATGAGACTTTATTGTCCCCAGGGGGAAATTATTTTCCACAACAGTGTACATCACACCACACATTACATTTCCCAACACACTGGGGCCAGGAAAACCTAAAGTACACAAACAGCTCACAACAATGTCAAACAAGAAATGGATGGAGAGGCGGCCAAATGAGGTGAAGGCAACCAGAGAGAAATACCTGCTCGAGAGCAGGTTAAGAGTTTGTGATGCTCTGGAGACTAATGAGCTTAGGTAATGTGGGGTTTTGTCTAGTAAGGACTTGTAGATGAGATGGTACCAGTGATTCATGTGAGTCACCAGTGTGTAGCGAATGCCATCCAACCAGCTTGTAGATGTTGCCGTGATGGGTGTTATATGTAGCATTGGTAATAAAATGGATGGCACTGTGGTATACCACATCCAATTTCCTATGAAGAGAGTTTGAGGCTGTTCTGTACACAACATCACCAAAGTCAAGTATTGTCACAAGGGCATGTTTAGCAGGAAGGGTGAATGAGGCCTTGTTTTGGAGTAGGAAGCCAATCCAAGATAAGAGCATGGACTGGAGATGGTTAATGTGGGTCTGGAAGGAGAGTGAGCAGTCTATCCAAATTCCTAGGTATTTGTAATTTTCAACATATTCCAGCTCAGATCCATCTAGAGTGGTGATGTTTGTTGGGCAGGCAGGTGCACAATGTGACAGGTTAAAGAGCAAGTTGGAGTTTAACAGTGTCCAATGTAGGGCCAGATGTATAGAGCATGGTGTCGTCTGTGTAGAGGTGGATCAGAGAGTTGCCTGCAGCAAGAGTGGCATCATTGATATACAGTTGTTATACAGTATGATCGACTAGCACTTTTGGACATATGCAATTCACTGGATACACGTTATTTTTCCACTTACCGGAACGATTGCTGTGACCCCACTTTCCATCCCTCGACATGTCTACTCATACGCAGGCTGCGAAGGAGAAAGAAGAGAGGCAAACGTGCCGGAATTCTGTGCAGATCTCGGACGAGATACTGCAATCCAGCGCTACCAAGCATTTTACTTGCAAATGTTCAATCACCGGACAATAAAATGGACGAACTTAACGCTCAGATTAACTTCCAGCGGGACATTGCTAACTGCTGCTTGCTAGCGTTCACTGAGACCTGGCTAGATCCCACCATCCCGGACAATGCTGTTACGCCAGCTGGCTTTTCCATCTACCGGCAGGACAGAACCTCGGAGTCAGGTAAACAAAGAGGCGGAGGGGTTTCCATTATGGTTAACTCCCGCTGGGGCTCGGATGCTACATTTATCTCAACACACTGCTCACCGGACCTGGAGCTACTAACTGTAAACATACGCCCCTTCTATCTCCCCCGGGAGTTTTCGTCCACTATAATCACAGCAGTCTACATACCCCCACAGGCGGATAAGGCGCGCGCACTTGAGGAAATATATAACATAATAAGTGGCCTGGAGGACGCTCACCCTGAGTCTGTTTTTATTGTTGTTGGAGACTTTAACAGGACAAACATGAAAAAAATGCTGCCTAAATATTTCCAGCACATTTCATTTCACACTCGGGGAGACCA
>JACXGM010012890.1:0-23569 GCA_016801145.1 Umbra pygmaea
TAAGACACCACTTCTAAGAGAGAAAACAAAAAAGCCAGAATGAAGTTTGCCAAAATGTGGACTAGTTACAGTTCTTCCGGGAGAATGTCCTTTGTACAGATGCAACAAAAGAAGAGCTTTGTGGTAAAACACAACAACTCCATGTTTACAGGGAAAAATTAAGCTTTCAAAGAACCACACTTACCGTGAAACACAGAGGAGCCTCAGTGATGTTTTGGGGTAGCTTTGCTGCCTCTAACACTGGGTGTTTTCCATCTTTGCAGGGCACAAAGATATCAAAACACCATCAAGGCATTTTGTATGAAAACATACAGTCCAGTGTCAGAAAGCTGTGTCTCAGTTGCAGGTCATGGGTCCTCCAGAAAGATAATGAACCGAAACATACCTCAAAAAGCACCCAACAATGATTATGAGTCCTGATCTTAAATCCCTTGAGCATCTGTGGAGAAAGCTAAAACTTTCATTTTGCAAAAACCACCCATCAAACCTGAGAGACCCGGAGCAGTTTGCTCAAGGTGAGTGGGCCAAATTACCAGTCAAGAAGTGTAGAAATCTCATTCAGTAATACAGGCAGCACTTGATTGCAGTTTTTGGCTCCAAAGGCTGTGTAACAAAATATTAGGTTAAGGGTCACAATATTTTTGTCTGCGCCCTTTTAATTTCATGTTAAAAGAAATATGTTACATCATAAATCCACGAAGGCCATTAAAAATGTTGCATTGTAAATGTAGTCTAATTGCAAAGTAAATGTTTGTCTCCACACATGAAAAAAATTGATATTATGAATTCTATAAAACCCATCTTCCTCCATTTGTGGAAATAATAACATTTTAAAATGCTAAAAGGCCAGACATTCCAGGAATTCCCTGACAGTTCCATACATAGGGCAGGGCAGGACTGTAAAAACACAGAATGAGAGATCAGGGCCAAACTGTCGGAGACATTGTCACTCACATATCAATGGAAAAACACAGACAGCCCTGTATGCTTAACCCACGCTCGGCCACGTCTTTTAGAAGCAGCATCCAGCCCGGTTTGAAGCTCTCCTGCGCTGCACTCGATTGACACATCTTCACAGTGCTCACACGCTCAAGCTCTTTCTTCTTCCGGAAACATCTCGCCCTTTCTCCCTCCCGTCCATCCTAATGTCTGCCGTCTGAACCAGCCCGACATAAGACAGAGCACAGCGCCTGAGCAAAGGGTTGAAGCAGACTGGCTCTGTGGTTGAATTACTGTTGACTCTGTCCCTCTTATCCAATACAATGTATTAGGCAGCCAGCATGCTTCACACATTCTACATAGCTATCTGCCAAGACCAAGCAAGCCTCATAAAGCATTTTTTACTCACAAAAAACTAACAAAACACTCATTTTCAAGCACAGAACATCAACAAAAAAAAACTAACAAAATAAACTTAACAAAACACTCATTTTCAAGCACAAGCATCTGATGTTCCCCCGCTAAGCAAAGTAATGCTGGAAGTTGAAAAGAAATCCCCAAGGATTATCACTCTTCATTTTATAGATTCATCCGAGACCTTTAAAAACTGCCTTGAACTTTTATTAACTGTGACCAAATGGGCTACCACACACTAAAGCACCTATAAAATATTTGATTAGACAAAAAATCCTAAAAATGTGAATATGCCCGTACATGAACGAGGCACTTGGAGAAGTTCAGCCACAACCGCAGGGACACAGAGAGAAAAACATTTGCATTAGAAACACCCTTGTCTCGTTTAGCTACACCTCCAAGGCGCTTCGGTAAAAAACATGGTAGACTGGGGTAAAATGTAATTTCCTTTACACCTACTTTTCATAGCAGTGATACATTACGGTAAATCAATGTTAGAGTCAAAGTTGAAAGCTCGAATTTTGGAAGGGGTGGCAACCAACCATCAATAAGGACCAGTAGAGAAACAGTGAGCACATAATTTCGAAAACCCAACAGTTGGTAATACAAGTCACCTTTGGCTATTAGGGTATGTTTTCAACTGGATGCTGCAGTGTAAGCCACCGAAGACAGTCTGTAAAAACAAAGCTGATTATTCTTTATGGGGCCTCTGCTGCCTAAACGCCACAGTAAACCTGCTGCACCGTGTGACTGACTGTATACAACCGGCCAGCATCTCAGACGTCCCTCTGAGGAGAGGAACGGCTGTTTACTTTGGCAGTGAACCTCGTTGAGATTGCAATACACCATTCCCTCTACATAGACTTTGGGGAGGATAAATACCACTGGTGAAGCACAACGGTAATATTTCGTCCCAAAGTAACAAGAGTGGTCTTATAAGGGAGCTGAGGTACAGTGACACATTGAAGTGGCTGGTAGTCTGTAGATGGGCGGAGATCGGGGATTATGACAGACTGTACTTAATTCTGTTTATCGTCTTTTTAGAACAGTGGTCCTCTATGTAATTAATAATCTCATTCTTAACACACACTTTTCTCCTTATCATAAACAGTGGTTATCAGTGCTTGAGAAGACTAAAGCACTGAAGCAGAGATAAGACGGTGAAGGTAAATGTCCGTCACGTCGGGCAGTAGAAATGTGTTGCTTGTCCATTAGGGAGGGGTCTATTTGTTTTCATTCGTTTAACTCACCCAGGATCGGTGCTGCTGATGGGGCCTGTGTTGGAAGGGACAGTCCTGGTAGGCCTCTGGGCCACAGCTGCAGTCCCAGGGTCATTCTGCCCCGCCCCCACCCCGTTAGCCCGATTCAGATTGGTTAACTGCAGGAACAAGAGATCAGACGGCAAATAAAGCAAGTGCATAAGGGGAAAAGTGCAGCAGCCTGTTGATCCTCCAGAGTGAAGTCATACGTGTTACATGTGATCTAATGACTGATCTGCTTAAGTAAGTTACTGCATTACTGCCTAGACTGATGCTCTCCTCTTGTTGTCATCCTTCTTGAAACATCTGCTGCCTCAGACACTTAACCATCAGATCCTTGTCTTCACCGTCTTATGGCTGGGCGGCTCAAGCTCTGCAATTAACAACTACGCGGTTTCTCCCTTGCAGAGTGCAAAGAACTTTGAGGTGACCGTAGACAATCCTGTCACTCCCTGCAAACATCGCTGTGGTGATGCAATACAGCTCTATTGAGTGCAGGCACTAACCTAGGCACCCGTGATCCTATGATGCAACTCACTGTTGGCAGGGTTCAATGCTTGTACCACCAAATCCCTGAATTTATCCAGAAAGCTTCAAGCACTGACTTTGCTGAGAGCGAACCCACTGAATAAAGTGTACTTACTACCGAGTTGCTAGATCCCAACTAGATAACGTATATGCATGACCTACTAGCTAAAAGAGGCTAAATGGCTGAAATGTAAAAAACAATGTCTGGAAAGCACCAGACCTTTCCATCTCATCTTACTGGCTTCATGCCGTATGGGATGTAGCAGCAGTCTCATTTCTCCGTCCTCAGCTGGGTGAAATGTACACAGTGCACCTTGGAGCTAGTCTCCTGCTCTCCTCCTGATACTCTGTGTCCAGGTGGTCCTCCCACCCGCATGAGCTCCACCGTCTTGAGGGACACTGGTCATTACTCACCAGCCAAATATGTTTGAAACCATTACAGCACGATTAGCAGTGCTTCACTATACCGCCCCATTACTACAGTACATGCCGATTCATGCTGCATCATCTGGCTGCTCTCTATGCATTCTACTCTATACTGCACTGGGAGTCATTATCGCAGAGGCCTGGAATTTGGTGCAAATGAATTCTTGCACGGATTCCTTCCCGCAACCTATGGTGCAGAACCAAACAGTGTGCCTCGTGCAAAGCAGTGAGGAAGAGGAACATGATTAATCTCTTTCCTGATTGGTTCAGTTACAGGTGAAATTTTGTATTGTATTTGGAAGGGGGAAAAAATACATGTTAAAGTAATATGTTACGTGTGCAGAAAGGAATAGATATAAATTAAAGGGTTGTTTACATTCGCTGAGGTTTATGCTGAGTTTTGGACAGGTGAATGAATTGTTCGACTGGCTGTCTCACCAGCGAAAGGGAAATATCAGAGATTCCTCAGTAACAGGTGGTTAAATAAAGTCAAAAACTGATAGAACACAGCCTGTATGGAGCACTTGTCAGGGACTGATAGTGAAGTCCTTGAGGTTTGAATATAAACCGATCTCAAGTCCGAAAACCATAATTTCCCAGCAGTCCTTGCGCAGGAATCAGGCATTTATTTAAAATATATAAGTAAATAAAAGAGGTAAATCCTTGATATCTAGAGATCCAACGTTTCCCAATCAACCATAACTTGGGTGTGCCTTTTGGACAGCTCCATAAACTTCATCAGGACGTAGGTGCTTCTCATCTTCCTGGATAACCCTAGGCTACATTCCTTGCATTTCTGCCTCCAACTAGGATTACTCTTGATGTGCTTCTGCTGAAACCCTGGGTGTGACTGAGGGAGGGAGGAAATTACTTTAATTTACAGTTAAGTACAAGTAAAGCTCTGTTTGATATACCGGAACCCTACGAAAAAGAGACATTAATGTTATCATATTTCACCCCAATAGATGTAAAAAGCAATTTCTCCAAATCTAAAGGAAATTACTTAAATAATGTATGACGGTGAATCATTTTGGGGCGTACATGGATCTGTCTGAAAGAGAATGTTATGAGAGTAGAATCATAATGCATGGCCTCAAGTCAGAAGTTATAACGAGGGAGGACTCACAACTCAGCGCTGGGTTTACTGCCAAACATTTGATTTGATTAAACATGATAAGAACACTTCAACTCACCCTATTGGAAATTATTACATTGTGAAGCTAGTTATTGTTGTTATAATTCCCAAAAGATGATGCCTGGCATTTAAAAACGTGTAATTGCTTAAAAACATTCAGAGGTCAACCAGTGCAACAGGGTGTTGTTTCACTATATTGAGAAAAGTGATTTAATGACTTCTCATCTGAGTCATGAGAAAGGCAATTTATACTTAGAGCTTTAAGGACAAACTAGTTAGCTCTGTAACATAAGCCTCTGACAAAACCAGGAATAATAGAATTGACATCAAACACTTCAGAGAATTCTGGAACACAATGGATGAAACCGTAGAGCTGCAGCCTGTGTGGTCTGGTGCCATCCTGCAATAACACCCGGGGAGGGAGAGATGAAGGAGGGGCTTATACTGGGGGGGGGCTACCCCGCTTCCAACAACCAACTGGAATGGAAGACTGGAAAAAACAGAGGTGGACGAGCAAACAGAGCTCTCTCTCACATGCCAACGTGCCACATTCTTCTATTTATAAGCATCAATTACAAAAAAAAGGAGTGCCTGTAAAACATCAACAGAAAGCTCTCTACTGTAGTGCATCTGATAATGAGACCTCACACAAAGCCTCTGCTTTGGCCGCCGAGCTCTGGCTACAGGCAGTACCCTGCAAACAGGTTCAAAACTCTCACAGTAAGACCATAGCGTACCTACACACCGGTAGACATCCCGATATCAACGCCCTGCAGATGAGCATTTAGATGTTAGCAGGTAGGAGTATCTGGGTAAGGTTGACAGGAGACTCACGTGTTTGGTCAGCAGGCTGATGTGGCTGGAGCTGGTGTACTGGCGAGCAGCCTGCTTCTCTGACAGTCTCTGCAGGGCTGACACGATGGCCTGATGGTTGGACTGGGCCTGAGCAGACAATGAGCCCGGATCTCTAAAGAACCACGCTGGATCTGTTCTGGGGTCGCTGGAGGTCGCAGTCCTTCTGATTACTGGAGCAGAGTGCGAACGTTTAAACGACACAGGAAGACTCGGACCTGAGCGTGCGGCGGGAGCGCAACAAGAGCGCCATCGTTACCTTGGTTTGCAGATTTGGGCCTGGAGAGCTTCTGGCTGTAGACGCGGACGGCGCCGGGCACCGAGGACGAGGCCGCGGCGGAGCTGGCGGATGTGAAGGACTGGACGCGCCTCAGGACCTGGGAGACGGGCGGCACTGAGAAAAAGCCGTCATCGGGGCGCCCGGCCGCACACGGGACTGCAGGGGGCTGGGGTTGCAGGGGGGAGGTTGATGAGAACACAGAGGCCCGGGGTGGCGGGGGGGCTTCTGGAAGGCAACGGTGGTGAAAGAGAGCCAGGGGTTGTGAGGGCGGGGGGCAGTGCAGGGGCAAAACCTGGGGTGGCTTCTGGGTGTGGGCCTGCAGGTGTAGGTTGGTACAATCTAATACAGTTGGGAAACTGGAGGAGTGCAGGGAAGCCTGGATTTCTGGTTGTGTACTACTTCTGAGGTCTGCAGCAGGTTGGTCTGCAGTGAGTTGGTCTGCAGCAGGTTGGTCTGCAGTGAGTTGGTCTGCAGTAAGTTGGTCTGCAGCGAGTCGTCCTACACTGGCCTGGTGTGTGCTGATGCTGCCTTCAGACAGTGTGGACTCAGAGGCTGGGGCATTGGAGCCTTTCTTGTCCACAGGCAGTGCTAGTAAGAGCACAACATAGTTTAGGAAGGATGATATTAGCCAGCTGGCCATGGTTCCAGCACATCTCCACCTGAACAATGAAAGCAACTTATACTTCACTTTAAATCCTCAATCAAGGTCTTTAGATTTCCAAATGAAATATTAAAGTACTTTAAACAAAACATGTAAAAATAGCTGTTGAAATATGTGGAATCTGTGGCTGACTGGAATATAAAATGTTCCTACTGAGAGAATGGTCTTCAAAAACAACTTCTCATCGGATGACTCACTGTTGTGGTTATCTGTGGTAGCTGGCTCTGCTGAACCTGTGCTGCTGCTATCGTCAGGTTTAGTGCTCCTACATTTGGTTCCCAAGAAAACGCTGGCTGATTTGTTTTTTTGTGTGTATAACGTCAGGACCTCCTCCAGATCACTTTCACTAGAAGAGAGGAACATGGTGTGAACTTTTTTGAGACAGCAAGACAACTGTTCAGTAGCAGACATCGGGGAAACTCTATTTGTGAAGACTAGCAGCCATCTCACTGACCTTGCCTTAGCGATAAACTCCTGAAACACACTGGGACTGATCAAATATTCCTCATCTTTGATCTTCTCCTGTTTCTCTACCATATTCTCAGTCTCCTGTGAGCAGAAAAAAAAAAACAATCAGACTGGCCTGTCTGAGCAAGTCAAGATGTAAGTTGTGTTGCTTCCTCATATAATAAACATGTTCAACTTGAACAAAAAAATTAATTGGTTAAATGAAGATACAAGGACAATCCCTGACTAATGTAATTACAATAAATCTTTCCTAGAACAGCACTTTGCACTATAAGCCTTGGAGTGTGTTGCTTTGTGGCTTGGTAGCAGGTACCTTGGTGTAGCAGTGGACGAACTCTCCTAGCTGGTGGGACAAGATGAGCTGGCGATCCTGGAGGGGCAGCTGGCGGCTAGGCAGAACCATCTTCATGTCCTGCTGAAGGTTGCAGGCCGCCCTCTTCAGGAAGCGAATAACCAGCTCCTAAACACAAGAACACCGGTGGTCACTAAACTACATCATCAGTAAATCACTGTTTCAGTTGTGTTATTGTATCATTTATGTAAAAAAATATATATTTAAAGAAAACTTCTCATGTACACGTTTACATATCGCTCTGGATAAAATTGTCTGATAAATGTCTAAAATGTAAATGTAATGGATATTTCCAAGAGGATTGTTTAATTCCAATTCACATTAAATACAGTTCTGCTAAAAGAAAAAATGCTTTTAGCCATGTACTCAACCATAATGATCTTTAGTTGGCCAGATGCCACGTGCAAATTAAGATCATTAAGATGTTGCTCCGCTGGGTAACAACTAACCAAACATAAAATCCAAGGCTGATGAATATTAAACACAGGTCCTGGTGTTCTCCACCATACAGACTTCCCCAGGGCACTCTGATATACATACAGCACACCCGTTGTCTCACCATTTGGTCGTTGTCCTTCTCTGGCCAGGCGGAACTAGCATTAGATCTGCTTTCCAGGAGAAGCCTGATTTGTACACGACGGAGATAGGAGGAAAAAGCCATCCGAGCCTGGACTACACTGCAAGACAGGGGATGATTTAGGAGCACGTGAGAAGGAACTAAGGAGAAGAGAAACATATTTCAAATGTAATAAAAGTATTAACAGACAACTGACACACGTAGAATCAGCATAAGGGACTGCACACTCAGGCACCCACACATCACCGCAACACAGATCATATCTCAGTTACGTATTATTCCCTGACAGTCAAAAATGAATAATGTTCAGTGGTTCTCCAGGCAGGTTAAATGGGAACAAATGCTTAACGCCTTTCAGGCATTCTCACATCTGTTTTAAGCAGCAAGTACTGACGCCTGTACTGTTTGTTATGTTCAGCAAAGACAATGCAGGTATTTATCAGTGTTGAAGCCCTGTGCGACTTACCCAATCAGCCAACACAAGGAGTGATACTAAATAGTTTTCCTTGCCTGAGTAAACATGACACAGTTACTGCCAGTACAATGTAGTGGAACATTCTTTTTTTACAGCTGTCAAACATAAACAATGATATACTGTAATATAATTACCCAGGACCAAGTGCAGATCTGGCACGCTCAGAAGTATTTCTACAAATGTAGACTTGTTATTGTAATTCCTGCTTAAATTACAATTTCAGAAATATTTGTTAAATCAATAGGAGACTAAAGCTGTTGTTGCCATTCAGACAGGAGTATGTAATTTTCATTAATGTCACTAAAAGCAAAGAAAGTTACACATATTTGTTCAAGGTTATTGCATAATGTTGGACCGTGGAGTCTTTCAACTACCTCCAGGTCCAACCGAAGAAAAACATAGAGAAGTCTGGCTCTTGCAATTAACAGTCCAATCACTGGCAGTGTCACTACATGAAATTCAAGGTTGAAACGCAGGATTTGTTGGCTCAGAACCTATGCGTTTCCTCAAGTGTTCTCTCCACGTCGTGAACTAGGGATACACGGAGGAGTCACGCTCAAAGAGACTGATCAAAACATGCCCTTGTATAAAGACTCCCAGATTCTTTCAGCAGCTCGTTTGGCCATGCGTACTCATCTGCTGGGGAAGGAGTTGTGGGATGCAGGAGGGGAGAACATAGTGCAGAGAGGGCTGCCAACAGGAGTAGAAGTCTGGGATGTGCACTGACCTGAGGTCCCACCCCTGCTGGAGGATGTGGAGTAGGTTGACTTTGGGCTTGACAGCAGGGCATTGGGCCTGTTCTGCTGAGGGCAGGGCATCACGGTAAACATGCTCCAGTGGGGCAGGGACACGATCTGTCTGTACAACAACCGAACCTTGGGCTTCCTTCTCCCCCTCCCCTTCCTTCTGAACTCTTTCCTCCCCCTTCTCCTCACTGGGCTTGCTAGGGTGGGCCGTAGGACCTCTCACTTAAGTACAAATTATAACAGAAAAAATATAAAACATTAAAATGTCAATTACCTCATTGCAACTTCACTGGATCAAACACAGACACACTTTAACAATTTACAAAAAGGCCTTATGGTAGTTGTTACATAAACTCTTATTGTCATACTTGGCCATATTCACTCTAGCAGTGAGGAGTCCCCCACAGAGTGTAAAATAGTGAACGTTTGGCCAGACGAGTTCAGTGAGACTGTTTCTGTGTCAGCTGGAGGAGGACAGTCTCCCTGAGGCCTACCTGTTCTTTTCCTTCCCATGGCCGAGCGCTCTGCCATGTGCAGCTGCCTCCGCTTTCGCGCATCCAGCGACAACAGCTTCCTCTCGTACTGGACCACATGTAGCTGAACATTACTGTTCAGAGTCCTATGACAGGAGACACATACTTCGTAACAACAGATCTTTAACCTGCATCACATTCATTACACACTAGCATCCAAACCTTGCTCCCTGCATCACATAATATAACAATATAGTTTTATAGTCACAATAAGTAACTTACATGACTAAACAGTTTCAAAAGATGCCCTAATTAAGTTCTTAACAGGAAAGATTTTAACTTGATTCGGTTAAACCTCAAATAAATAACATTTATTTTAAAGAAATCCAAACACTAAATTGGACGTTTAATTAGAAAGTTTATATTGTGCATATTTCAAAAGATCGGCACTCAATCAGTTGCTGCTCAATCAGTGTACGTTTACAACAAGTTCAGGAGAGTAAATATAGTCTGTCTTCTATTTTTGATAGGGTTGCAAACATAGAAATAGAATGGATAGAAAGGCCATTCCAATTCAAATCAATGTAGCAGAATGGTCAGAGCGTTCTTTTCCATCCATTCTATTTCTATGGTTGCAAAGCTACAAAGAAGCAGCTTTGTTGTCCTTCAGTTCAGCAGTGATGACTTCAGGAATTTCAGAAAAATGTCATGATCTTTATGAAAAAACTTCATAAATATCTCTAAACATACATCATTTTTGTAAACCTCTGCTGTACTGAAGATGCTCATAACTCCCAGGAAGTGGCATCAATGGAGCCATGTTGTTTTTATCCAGTATCTGAAAATAATCTCTGTAATGAAATAGTCTCTGGTTGTCTTATTGACTACCTGTTTTTGTAGAATTTGTACAGAAGGAGCAAATTCCTGTGCTTGGCCGTTGTCTATGTTAAACATGGGAAAAAGCTCCACATCCTCCTGGAATTTGTCAAGTCTCACATTCCTGTCAAATATATGAAAAAAAGGCACTCCACCTTCCTAAAGACAAATAATATAAATAAACCTGTTTTGTCATAGACCCAATCTTAATAATGAGTTAGCATTTGTGAATGTGGTAAAATACCATTCATTCTAAAAGATCCTACATACAATGACTGTAAAAAAAAAGAATAGAATGTGTGGCAATAAAAACAGCATGTTGGTGAAATGCATACAGAGATAAAATAAGAATTACACCAAATGCAAAGATTGATATACAGAGCTCAAAAAAACAAAATAAAGAGACCACAGCAAATTTATCTTAAATCAACGCAATTGAAAATGTCTGGAATGTGATCAAGAGGAAGATGGATGTTCACAAGCCATCAAACAAAGTTGAGCTGCTTGGATTTTTGCAGCAGTAGTGACAGAATTTCACCCAAACTCAATGTGAAAGACTAGTGGACTAGACACATGAAAGACAATTATTATTATTATTATTATTATTATTATTATTATTATTATTATTATTAGATACTTATTATTCAACCAAATACTGATTTCTGAACTCTCCCCAAGTTAACACTAATATTGTTTTGTTTAAAAATGAATATGAACTTGTTTCTGCATTATTCGAGGTCTGACAACACTGCATCGTTTTTGTTATTTAGAAATAAACATGCTCCAGTGGGGAATGATGGCTAAAGGACATGTTGACTTTTGACACGAGCAGTCAAATATACCTGCCCCTATCAGCGGACTTGTTTCCTTCTGCTCTCCCTTGTCTTTAACTTATGCCTATTTTCCACTAGAGTGCCGCACCGGGCCAGTCCGCATCCATCACGGTATGAATGGTGTAGCCATCTACAAACTTCCCGCTGGGTAGCGCGCCATACCAGGCTAGCTTAGAATTTTTTTAATAATACTCTCCGGGACCGAAGCTGACTTGTGGTTGGGGTTAAAAACTGAGAAATTCAACAGTCAATGTTTGTTGGTTTCTTTCTTGAATTGACGCTTTTCCTTGAGGATTCTAAATTTTAAAAATCCCATATATGCACTTATACCATAATTACATAAAAATAGTAATGGGTACAATGATTTTAATTATTTAATTTCTTACTTTCCCATTTCAACAGGTATTGCAGAAATCACAGGTCCGTCTTTGATAACTATTGTGAATTTTAGGCGTTTGTTTGTAACAAAACACTACATCATGTAGTGAAAGGCTATCTTATATGAATCGCTTTTTTCATATTTTTTTAATATCAAGAGGGTTTATAGCTTTATAAGCGCATTTCTGAAAGAGGAAGTAGCCTTCTCACTAGTGACATTTTACACCCCTATTCGCTGCCTTAAATAAGTCACCAGCCCTTTCCCTGGGAATTAAGCCAGACCCATTCACTAAACTCAGCCATGGAAACACACTGACAGACCGTAGCGCCGTGCAGGGCCATGGCGCTCCATGTCGTGCTAAAGATATGGTCTGTCGAAAAGCAGCTTTAGATGCCAGGCTTTCTGCCATACTAAATGGTACAGGTTGTGCCTCCTTGGGCTTTGGGGTTGGGAGAGAACAATGTGATCTATAGTCAGTCTTGTTTAACTGTTAGTTAGTGGCCTGTTGTGTTTTGGAACCCCCACTTACCCTTTAATATTACATAAAATTAACTAGTAAATTTCAAGGCCAATATGGTGTTGAGCTCAACCCCAACCCCATTGATTAATATCTGCTATTCAGCAAGACATGAACAGTGTTGGGCCCTTATACTAAAACCTGGCACTGAAGTCAGTTCCACTCCTACCAGCTCTCTTCCCATGAATCCTGCCCAAAACATGACTCCACCACCTCCTTGCTGACATTGCAACCTTATTGGGACATGGTGGCCATCCACTACTCCATCCATCTGGACCATCCAGGGTTGCACCGCACTCATCAGTAAAAAAGACTGTTTGAAAATGAGTTGTCATTTATTTCTGGGCCCACAGGAACCGTTTCAACTCTTATGAGCATTGGTTAGGGGTGGCCGAATAGTAGGTTTATGCACAACTGCAAGCCTCTGGAGGATCCAACACCTTTAGGTTCGCGGGGCAGCTTCAAATACCTGTTTGCTGCTTATAATGGCATTTTAGCAGCTGTTCTCTTAATCCGATGAATTTGTCTGGCAGTAACCTTCCTTATTATGCCTTTATCTGCACAAAAGCATCTGTGCTTTGAATTAGCCACAAATCTCTTCACAGTCCGATGATCACGCTTTTGTGAAATATCAAATGTTTTCATACCTTGTCTAAGGCATTGCACTATTTTACGCTTTTCCGCAGCAGAGAGATCCTTTTTCTTGGCAAACTAATTTTCACAGGTGTCTCTACATACGGCCGCAACGCAGATGTTGTCCATGGTCAGCACTTTAAAACAGTGCCCAGGAGGAGTAGTAGAGTACATGCACTGCCAAGCACTTCTTGCTGTCATATACCATGGGGAGGGCCACTGTAACACACTTAGACAGTTGCTGTTTGTACAGCTGGTTTGGCAGAGCAGACAAAGATCTGGTTGCGTAACCAAAACTTTTGGCTTTGGTCCATATGTAGGGCACACAGAGGGCAAGTATCATCCGTTGGTCAATCAGATGGGGAATCAGACCCCGAACATATAACAATTCACGACCAGGAGGTGCAACGCTTGGATTACTCCATAAATTCCCACATGGCAGTCTGAACTGGCGGAAAGGTAAACATTAATCGTGCTCAAGGATCCCGTGAAGGAAAATCAATATGTCCAAGCGGAGCTCTGTGAGTGGAGAATTTCCTGTCTAGACACTCTGCTATTATATGCAAAAGCACCGTTGCAGAGGATGCCCCTGCTGACTAATTAGGAGCAGAGACAATGAAAAGCAAGTCTCAGCAGAGACTTCAACTTCCAGCACAAATCCTGCAGCCATTCGGGCTGGCCATGCCTGTGCGTCTTGGGCAGCATGTCCTCATGACACAGCAGTTTCTCCAAACCCCTGCCAACATTGGAATGTCACCTGGGAACCATGATTTCCTGGCCAAAGGGGGCCGCCAGACTAGAGAGATGAGAGTAGAAACCGCTAAGATGGAGTCAGGCAGCCATTCTCCAATCTAAAACTCAGACTTTCATTTGGAAGAGTAGGTAAAATGTGTCAGCGTTGTGACAGATACTGAACTTCCTAACTTCCTAAAATCGCACAACCCCCTGGTGACGGGAGTTTGAGTCTTGGCACGGTCAACTGCCTGTGCCCTTCCATTCTGTCTCCCCCTACATACACATCTCCCTAGTCTTTGCTGACCACTGTCCTGTCAATCAGAACAAATACCAAACAAATATGAATTTAGGGTTAGCTCAGACCTGGATAGAAGGACTAGAGATTTGTAGGCTAGAGACTCAAAATAGAATCTTCTGTGTTTGTACTCATTGTGTTTAAAATGCTTAAAGACTGAGCATCAGCTGGTCTGAGGTACTTTGGGTTGCTGCCATCTAGGCCATGCTTGGATAATCGCCTTCTCCTCAGGCTCAATGCTACAGTAGGTGTCATTCATTATACGCACCACTTTGCTGACCGAGGAAACACTGCTGTGCTTAAGTGAAGTGCTGTGCACCTGCAAAGCAAAACCGGTCTGGCAACAGTAAAGCAGAGATGTATTTTATGTTACTGATGCACATGACGCCCCAAAAGAACGCTTCTATTGTCTCTTTCGAGTAAACTTCAGAAACATAACATTGTGCGGAATAAAGGCAAGGGTCATACATGTTACCCTGTTAGCATTCTGCACTAAACAGCGAGCTAGCTTTAAATTTTTCACATGATGTAGCCCTTCTTTCTCCATACTATCCAGCACATATCCTGTCTCCCCAGACAGCGAAGCCGAGTGGCAGCTAACACACGCCGCAGCCAGATCAAAAAAAACGAAAAAGACAGTGACACAGTTTGGGAAAGTCTGTAAAGATTGCTTGCTGAATCTGGACTGGATGGTTTGTTCGGCATGGAGCAATCCTTAAGTACAGGTCCATGGTAAGAGCAGATTTATTTTTAGATAAGCGTGAGATGTTCTTTTCAGGTGTGTGAAGAGCAGAAGATCACTGTATTTAGGATTGAGCTACAGTTTAATAGCAGGAAGGCTGGCCTTACGGGCCTATATTTCATATTTAGGTAGTGCGCACGTGAAGGCACTTCCCAACACAGTGTCAAACGCAGTGACACGATGAAAAGGAAAGAACACATTCATAACATATTCAGCATCACTACAGTTCAGAAACCGGCCAAAGCTGGCTTAGAAGCGGGGGAAATTATGTGAATATGAAAATTGCTGATAGTTTAAAAAAACGCATTTGATATCAAATAATACACAAAAATAAATGTAGACATTCCTCTTCGCTAATACAGATTTGACTAAATCAGTTCCTAAGAAGAAAATTAAATGCATAATTTCTGAAAATATTGGGTTAAGAAAAGAACACTTGAAATGAGGAGGAAACAGTGGAGGAGTACTTGGCTTTGATAACACCCAGTGTGTCGTGATGTCAACACTGCCTTCCATAAGCTGAGTACCAAACATGCAACATGGAAAAATCATCAAGGGTAAATAAGGAAGGCAACGCCCCAGATAATATTGCATAATAATGAAACAGTAAATTAAATTCTGCATATAAACCTAAAGCTCAAAAACAATCTACTGAAGTCTGAAACCAGTCAAGGGGATAAACTAAATTTAGTTACACCATATAGTTTCATTTATTCTAAAACATTTTCCCTGCTCGTCCTTGCTCTATAAACTCTCCCCAGCCCAGCCTCAAACTCCACAAAGACTAGACTATGAAAGCCACACTGCCACATAGACACTGGGTTGCTCTGGAAAAAATTGCTCTCTACTATAACCATACAGTAGATATCTTATTAGCTGTTCTCCTCACCTATTCATCTTAAGACAAAACAAACAAAAAATTGGGGTTCAACTGTTTCCACAAATTGATGTGAGAAACAGTTTCCAACCACCAGAGAAATGCTTACCTTCCGTGGAAAAGTCTGTTTGCCAACATGGAGTTCATCGTTGTTTTATACTCCAGATATCCACTGAAAAACAGAGATTATGACGAAATGACAATCACCACCACGAATGACTGCATTTTCTGTCTATTTTGTGGGGAGAATAACGTGTTGTAGCAAAGCTATTGTGCTACACAATTTCATTTAGCCCAGCATGTTCCAAGACTACTCAGAAACACACAGTAAAAACAAACAATAAGCCACAGTACTAACAGGCACATGAAGCTAATCAAGCAGTAAATCCCTCATATAGGAATATGAACTGTAAGCACAAAAATGGATTTCCCCCTTAACAGTAGGTTTAAATGTCGTTTAAACCACAAATCATCATGAGATATTAGCTGTGATTGGGGAAAAACATGCAGATCACACAATAGAACCAGCTAGTTAATACTCAGATGTAATTTATATCCGTGTCAATCTCCTAACTTACTGGTAGCTGAGGTTAATTGGAAGAACAGCAGTGTGTTAAGAATTGGAAATTAGAGCTGTAGTGCTCTTATGAGGTATTTAGACATGTCTCACCTGCTCCCATCTATAGAGTGTATAAACCTTACTCACCTGGTCCCACATCTATGGATTGTATAAACTTGTCTCACCTGGGACCAGGTCCCTTGATCCCATTCCTCTGAAGTGTATAAACCTGTCTCATCTGGTCCCATGTCTATGGATTATATAAACCTGTCTCACCTGGTACCAGGTCTCTTGGTCCCATTCCTCTGGAGTGTATAAACCTGTCTCATCTGGTCCCATGTCTCTGGATTGTATAAACCTGTCTCACCTGGTACCAGGTCTCTTGGTCCAATTCCTCTGGAGTGTATAAACCTGTCTCATCTGGTCCCATGTCTCTGGATTGTATAAACCTGTCTCACCTGGTACCAGGTCTCTTGGTCCCATTCCTCTGGAGTGTATAAACCTGTCTCACCTGGTCCCATGTCTCTGAAATGTATAAACCTGTCTCACCTTGTACCAGGTCTCTTGGTCCCATTCCTCTAGAGTGTATAACCCTGTCTCATCTCTACAAGTCCCCTGTCTCTGGAGTTTTGTACCATAAAACTTCAAAGAATAGCCCAGCCTTTTATTTTCCTAAATCGCCGAACTACACCGGCTTGTGTTTGAGACAGGCGTCTATATGAGACAGGCCTTTAATTTAGTGTTGAGATCCAAATAGCATAGGCTGATAAGACAGAAAGCATGACAGTAGGAGGTTACCACATTATTTTACGTTTTAATTATAATTCAAATTTGTTTAACAAATCAGTTAATGTAAGAATTAGCTTAATATATTACCGTATGTCTTAGATTATTGGCAGCATAAAAAACGAAACGATGTGACAGCCATGGGCTGAACAACACAAGTTACCGGTAATATCCAATGAGCCTATGAACCTGTTGCCCGAAACACATCAACAAGCAAGAATGAAGGCTACCCTGTAAAACAACTGTAATCATGTGATTCAAAATGACCCTATTCATCACCACCATCATCATCATCACTGCTACAAGTTCACTGGTGAATTCCACCTCCTCACCACTCTCCTCCACTTCCCTCTCCGGCCTCCTCTAACTCTACCTGCCTTGCTTGCGCTAACAGCTCCCGCCAACAAGGCTCTCTCTCTTTGAAACAATGGATAAGGGGATCCTCGCTTCCATCAGAAGCTACTGTCAGGCCACATACCTATGGACAACATCCTGAAAACATCCCATAATGAAATATATTATCTCTCCTTGCTCACTCGCACACACTCACAAGCAGATAATTTTTCAGCTCCGTATCCAGCTTTTCTCACGCTTGAAGTACCCAGGGAACCAACAAGCGGCGAGCTGGGGCCCTCATGTTTCCTCCAGCGGTGTACTTCTTGTCCACATCCTCTGCCATCCAGTTGTCACAGGACTCGTGCAAGCTGGCTTTGAATGGTTGGTTTCATACGACCTCAGGGGCATGTATGTACTTACAGCCACCGGGTATCTTGAGCTCAGCTTTGGTCACTGCGCTGACATGACAGCAATGAATCCCAGGCTAGGGGACGAGGGGCGAGGTTGAGCTTTCCCACCACTCTCTGAAGCTGGTCTGCATTCAGATCCTAGTTCATCCATCCATTTTTGGACGTGGCCACCACTACCCCACTGATATTTTGCATTGATTTCACCTCCTTGGTCCCCCCTATGAAGACAACGTAAGGTTCCAATTTGGTCCCGTCTGCTATCGCAGCCAACACCACAGTTAAGTGGCTCTTCTCATGGTTTTCAGTGGAACACTGCGCGCACCTCTCGCATCCCCTGTTATAGAGCCCACAGTATCAATCCACACCGCTGTTTCGTCCATGGCTATAATGTTTGGCTACAGTGAAGTGCCTGGCATCTTTCTGGGCCACCGTTGTGCGTCTTCTGACCGCTTCAGGAATTTCAGACCGGCCTTTATTTACCCAAACCTATAGCCACACCAGGCGTTTAAAAGAGACAGGTGTCTATTTTGTACTCGGCTATTATTTGAAGTTTTAAGGTAACCCTTTCTCACCTGTACAAGTCCCATGTCTCTGGAGTGTATAACCCTGTCTCACCTGTACAAGTCCCATGTCTCTGCAGTGGGGAAGATTCGGATGAACCCGCCTCGTCTCTCGTGCTCCTCCATTATCCTCCTCAGGACTTTTAACTGGCGTTAGAGACAAGATAGAAACTGTAGCTACACTAGTATTTCAGGGAATAAGCGAGTCTCCTGTAGATTTATCATATCAACCTGAGCTAAATATATATTACCTCTTCAGCAGTCAGTCCCAGGGTGCTGTCTTCCTGTTTACCTGCTTGGTGAAGCCCATCTGGGTCTGAGCTGTTGGCACTAACAGGTCTCTGACGCTGCAGGAGGAGAAATGGAACATCAGTATCTAGGTACCATCCATGTACTGTACATTCAAATACAGTATTGTGCAATAGTCTTAGGCACCTATAAAAAAACTAAGAAGATGCTTTAAAAAAACTATATAGAAATGACTGTTCCTAAATATAAAACGTATTAATATTAAGAGCATAAAACAGTGAAAAACTAAAATAGCTACACAAAAATGTCACGTGTCACACCCTCACCTTTTAGTTTGATTGTCCTTCACTCAGTTTAATTGCTTCTACTCCCATTCCTGTTTCAGTTAATCAGGTCGGTTCTATCAGTGCATTATGTCATTGATCATTAGCATTCCTGTTTGTTATCATTGTGTCAACACGCACTGGCCAATATACCTAAAAGGTCACCAGGAAATGCATTAATCTGAAATGCAGTCTTTTACAGAACGTTCATTTCTTTCACAAAAGTATAATTCTCTCTAACATTGCATTTTATGGCAAATGAAGGTTTGGTAATACATCCATTGCTCTTTTCTACTGACACACTAATGCAGAACACAAAAAATGTATCATTACAACTAGATTTGATTCAAGCAATCTCTAGGGTACCTGAGACTTTTGCACAGTAGTGTACTTGTTTAACTCATTGGATGTTACTTAATAGGGTGTTAATGCAAGTTGGCTAGCTACATTACATTTTTACTTGTGGCACATGTCACATAATGATAAAACACATACTATTGTAAATAAAAATTGTACAAAGAAAAAATTTTTTTTTTCAAAGATATGAACAAACAAAATCACCACACTCTCTCCCTGGGTTTCATAGAGTAAATGGCACTTTCGATCTTCACTAGCTGGCATTCTTCTATCCCTCCTCCTTGGCACGCATTACCATGGCTGATTGACGACTTCGCCACGCAGATTTGAACTCAAGCCAGACAATAAGGGCATAACCCCACAGGATCACAGAGAATGTGTCATCTAACCAGCAGTGGGATTACTTTTGAATCTGTCTGACTGGTTGGGGGATACGATGGTAGCCAGAGACTGACAAGGCCTAATCCCCTGAAATAATCTCAACTGCTGCTCCCAATCAAAGTACAGTATGGAAAAAGACAGGTTATCCATAGGAGACCAGGATTCTTTAAGTGCCATCAGGACTGCTTTAGTGGCCAGATTGTTTTGACGTGTCAGTAACTGGCAAAGAGGCTGAGGCATTAAGTACTTATACTAATGTAATAGATTCTACAAACTCCAGGGAAATGGACTTTGATTAAAAGTGGACCATGATACATAATCGATAGAGGGTACTTTTTCCAAGCTGAAACAGCTGAATAGTTTAGACTCAAAATGCGAGAGTGAAAAATAGTTTTTCTTACCAGTGAATGTAAAGACATCATGGTGGTGATGCAGAAAAAAAGGTGAAGGAAGGTTAGTGTGACTATGGATGTGTAGAGGCAGGGACTCTTACCTCTCTGGAGAGAGACCGCAATGTCTGAGCAGAGAAATGACGCTACCAGAGGCAACAGAGTGTGACAGACAGTGAGATGAACATCAGCTACTAACCACACCCACATTCCCACACCGCAGGGTGCAGTAGTTGACAGCAAAAAACATAGCGAGCCAAGTGTAGTAGCTCCTGTGGCATCGTTAAGCAAGACCGTTAGTCACTAGTCAAATAATAATCCGCAGAGCATAGCATTCACAGTGCTGATGATGTCACCGTGACAGAGTAATTGCATTAACAGTTGTTTTTTCATGAGAATGATTTTCCATGAGGGCAAAAATACCTCAGCTCATAACTGCGACAGCGCAGTAACAGACATGGTTCATGAAGTAAGGTTATGCAGCGTAAAAACACGTTTTTGTTTTCCCATTCCCAAAGTAAGACTGGTATTAGTGAAAAAATACCTTGGCTTGGTGGGCTTGGTACTTCGGTGCCAGGTCCAGGGTCAAGCGTTCAGAGCGAGGTTGCCGTAGCAGTGGATCCTGACAAACAAAACCTGCCGGGACATGAGTCAATCAATTGACTGAAAACCAGTGGTCAAATATTAGAGACAACTTGTTATCCAGAGCAGAAAAGCACATGTAATCTCATAATAAAGATGCAACTGATCCTATAATTTGTGTCATGAATATGGGGTTCTGCAAACCTAACCATTCTCCCTTTTCATGAACACCCGATCATTTACAGTCTCTTTTAAAACGCCCTAGGAGAAGACAGATCCCAAGTGATGAGTGAAAAAATATTACACAGTTTACCTTTATTTTCCCCATATAGACTGATGGCAAAACATATTTTGGATCAACTCAGTCAGCAGCTCGGGCCCTGAGGATATGTGAACTGCCTCATCCAAATAGTCAGGTAAGAATCGGACTCTTGCCACATTCTTGTCTAAATGCGGCAATTATTACAAACATAGCTGACACAGAACTGACAGTTAAACACAGGGGAATAATGAATGCTAATGGTACACTGTCATTATTTACAGAGCTGGGATGCAGCCCAAGTGTCGCAAGCCAAAAGCATCAGGGTTTGGTGAATAATAGTTGGGGTATGTTTTACATGCCACTGCTCTTTTTCCCTAGGCCCTCACTAATGCATTAGTCCAAAGATAACTGGCACGTGTGACTCCCTCCTCTCACTTAATGAGCGTCAGGGATTGGACGGGCTTTCAGATCCACGTTGGCCTCCAGTCCAATGGTCGGAGCTTTTGGATAGATTCACTCAGTAATTATTGTAGAACATCATTGGCAAAAATTTGGAAAGGCATTGACAATCTAAGGATGTAAGGAAGTGAAGGGAGATTTTCTTTTCAAATGTGAACTTAACCCTTTAATGTCCTCGCTGCGAAAAAAAACGTTGTGTGCTCTACCAAACGGTTGAGTCAAACATTAAGGGGTTAAATGAACACTACAGACACCTAAACACCACTAAACGCTGTACCAGGCATGTTCCCAAAATGAAAGTCACTAAAAACACCTTCTAAATGAGTTCTGAAGTTCCAAACTCGGCCACCGTAAGTTTCCAAATTCCACTACAGTGACGTAACTGTAGTGGTTTTTACTACAGCAAGGCGTTCAGGTGAAATCTGTATCTTTTTTGTCCCACCCCTTAATTGCGTTGATTGGATAATAACATTTTGTAGTTCATTTGTGAATACATTCTCCCGTTGAATACGTAGGTAAATAAGATGGACGATTTCAAATGTGATCAAGTGAATAATAATATCTAACCATACCGTACATGCAGGGCCGGCCCCAGGCATAAGCGAAACTAAGCGGCTGCTTGGGGCCCCGTGGCCACCAGGGGGCCCCCAATCGAGTGCACAGTTGGCTCCGCATGATAGGAGGGGGCCCCCAAATCTAATTCTGCTTAGGGTCCACAAAAGGCTCGGGCCGGCACTGCGTACATGTGTGAACTGGAATACAGTGAGGATGAAATGCAGGAAAGGCAGGAACCTTCTTTATCCGTTGAATCTCTCTAGCTGCTGTTAAAGTGGCCACCGGTCGAGATATCAATGAGAACAGAGAAAGAAAATGTTTTGTTGTAAAAAGTGGGACAGGGATATCTTTTAACTTTCAACTCACTTCAGCCAAGAAGACGGTTACATCTGTTTGTTAGATCAACCGAATTTTGATGCTCACATGGACCAAGGTGTTAAGTAAACGTAAATTGATTTAATCCTTGAACGTCTCAGTAGAAATGATGTGAAATAGCTGCCTATTAGAACTCATTAGCATGGCTTGGTGTGTATACTAGTTTGTGTAAATACTTATGAACGGCAGGTAAAATTTAAAATGATGGTTGACAGAATATTGCTAAAGCTGTATGAATTGGAGCTGAGTAGGTGTTTTAGCTGTCGATCAATTTGGTGAGACTTATTAATTGAAATCATTTTTTGTAAAGTAGGCAGTGCAATGGCTAGCTAGCATGTCTTGTTTGTGCATAGTGTGATAATTTCAAATTCATTCTGAAATTTATCAGTGACAGATTATGGTTCCTTACGCCTCATTCGACAGAGTTTGCATTGAATTCTGGACCTTGTATTATTTCAAGTGAAAACTGTTATAGAAGTGCCCGTACTGTACTATTGTCTGTTTTCTGAAAAGATTGCAGAAAAAGCAGTGTATGACATAAAATCACTATATAGTAATGCTTTTACCGTAAATACTATATAAAATATTTTTCTTTACTCTGGAATTGTCCTTTAAAATTCTCTCAAACATGGCCGAAAGACACTAACAAACTTGCTACTGGAGACTGCATTGTGAATGAATACAACATTACAAAAGACACGTCTTGGGATTACTAATAATTTATTGCATTTGTAAAGCACTTTCAATATATAAGTATAATCATAACATGTGTTCTTGCAATATAAACAGTGTTGATGAGAGACTGATTGCATTTTTCAAGAGAGCCTAAGAACATAAAAAACAACCATGAACTTTGTTTATAACTTCACCAACCAGTCATTCAATTTCAGTTAATAATGAATGTGGTTTCTGCACAACTCTGAGGCCCAATGATATACAATGTTAACTATGTGTGGGGAAAAATGTAAAGTCCAAAACAATGTCTGACTGTCTTCACATGCTGAAACCAGGCAAAGGAATGGCCAATAATTACTTATTTTGCAGTAAAAATTTGCTGAACAGTATCCAAACAAATAAGGCCACTGTACTGAACCCAAACGTAGTGAAACATGCTGCAGGCTAAATCCTGTGGATAGCTGGAACCAGGGCAAACAAAGTTTCCATCTACACCTGTGCCCAGGTCACAACCCTACTGAAGTTAGAGCCAGCCTAGGTCACAACTCTACTGAAGATAGACCCAGGTCACACCTTACTAAAATAAAATAAAGATAAATGCTGTAAATATTACTGAAGTTAGGCCCAGCCCAGGTCACACCCCACTGAAGACAGGCCCAGCCCAGGTTACGCCCCACTGAAGTTAGTCCCAGCCCAGGTCACGCCCCACTGAAGTTAGTCCCAGCCCAGGTTACATCGCACTAAAATTAGTCCCAGCCCAGGTCACACCGCACTCAAGTTAGGCCCAGCCCAGGTCACACCCTACTGAAGTTAGGCCCAGCCCAGGTCACACCCTACTG
>JACXGM010012891.1:0-11241 GCA_016801145.1 Umbra pygmaea
AAACAATCCACAATTTTGTTGGGAGGTATAGCTTGTCGGTTAAGAAAATGTAAGCATTGTGGAAATGTGTTCACTAACTGCAAATTGTGTGAAAATGACTTGAAATGTGTGAATGGTATGGCCACAAAAGACCGATGCTGTGCTAATTGTGTTTAGAGTTTTGAAAATGTGACAACTGGTTGGACAAATGCTTGTTAGCGACTGAAAAAAACTGTAATTATTGATCATTTCTAATAGTTCAATTGAATATGGGTGTTTGCATTTTGTTGTTGGGGAAGCAGTGGTGCACTGTTGTGTGTTTGATATTAATTTGCCATGTTGAAGCAAAGCTAAAAGGTTACTAGACCCAAGATTTCAAGTGGAATGTATTAATTGCAAAATAAAGTTATATGGGTTATGGTGTCTTCTCCATATAGGCTGGCTAAGAGGACAGGGCTAACAAGGAAACAGAAAGATTGCTGAGTCCATTGCAGAGCATCAGCATTCTAAATGACAGGTGTCACCAATACACTCAGCTATGTCTGGCATTCCTACTACTACCCAACACTGATGCCCTACCTCCCAGTTCCAGGTGACCTGTGCAAAGCAGTAGTGTTAACCAGACTGAGTGTAGCTCTGCCTCAGGCCTGTACAATATCAATCAATCAATCAAATGTATTTATAAAGCCCTTTTTACAACAGCAGTTTTCACAAAGTGCTTTGATGGACACCCGGCCCGAGACCCCCAAAAGCAAGCAACAAAAGTGATGCACAGTGGCTAGGAAAAACTCCCTAGTAGGTGGGACCTGGGAAGAAACCTAGAGAGAGGCCAGACTCAAGGGGGTGGCCAGTCCTCTTCTGGCCGGTTGGGGGATCTGAAGGTTCACAGCCCATTGTAATAAGGTCACTTTGTTTATCAGTGTTAAATTATTTTCCAGCAAAGATGATATGATAGGTGGACTGTAACCATAGTCTTTATTTAGCATCAATACAGTTTGGTGGTCTTGTGAAGGAAGAACGTGAAGCCACGTAGAGATGAAAGCTGGCTACATCAGGTGGAAACGTGATCATTAACCGCAGTGACATGGGATCTAGCACAGCAGCGGGTTGGGCAGAGGACGGGGACAGGAAGGAGTCATCAGGCCAAATGGTCCTGTTGCATGTTCCTAGGGTCCTCCTAGGATGAACATGACATCAGGAACATTAGAGTGGGCATACCTTGGGTCTAGTACCTTGACACAGCTCTGACCCCAAAATGAATATATAATCTGCCTCTGGGGGCAGAAAAACCCTAGTCCCCCGGCAGCATAACATCTGGGGCTGAGACGGGGGGGACAAGAGACGTGGTCCTGCACAAGGAAAGCATCGGGCAGGAGCAAGCAGGCATGCTTCCGACCCACCCACATTGCAAAGACCACACCTCCAAAGGTTCACCAGCAGACCGTAACCACGGCAGGGGTAACATTGGAGTGAGGATATCCCAGTAGAGAGAGGGGAGCCTACCAGGCAAGCCAGCATGGGCAGTTCATTAACAGTGCTGCCATTCTCTTTAAGCCCCCTGGGCCAGACTACACTATACCATAGAACTTACTGAAGAGATGAGTCTTCAGCATAGACTTAAATGTGTTAAAATGAGTCTGCATCTCTCACATGGGTTGGCAGATCATTCCACAGAATTGGAGCTCTATATGAGAAAGTCCTTCCACCAGCTGTTTGTCTACAAATTCTAGGAACAGTGAGGAGGCCGGCATCTTGTGAGTGTAATGTACGTGTGGGTATGTATGGTTGCACCAAATCAGACAGATAAGTAGGGGAAAGTCCATGTAGTGCTTTGTAGGTTAATAGTAAAACTTTGAAATCAGCCCTAGCCTCAATGGGCAGCCAGTGTAGAGAGGCTAGAATTGGGGTAATGTGTTCCGATTTTGCAGTTCTAGTCAGAATTCTGGCGGCTGTGTTAAGCACTAACTGAAGTTTTTTCAGGATTTTGTCTGGGTAGCCAGAAAAGAGAGCATTACAATAATCCAATCTTGAGGTAACAAAGGCATGGATTAACTTTTCTTCATCATTCTTTGACAGACAATTTCGAATTTTTGCAATGTTCCTGAGATAAAAAAAACTGCTCTTGAAATAGTTGTTTACATGTTCGTCAAGAGAGAGTTCTGGGTCCAGAGTAACACCAAAGTCTTTTACAGTTTTTTTTCTGATATGACTGTACAACCGTCTATGCTTATTGCCAGATTTGACAGCAGGTCTCTTTGTTTCTTGGGACCTAAAATAAGCATTTCTGTTTTTTCAGAGTCTAGAATTAAGTAATGTTCTGTCATCCAACTCTATATCCAAAACACAGGCTTCCAGGGTGTGCAGTTTTGGGGATTGTCCCTTTTTCATTGAAATGTACAGCTGTGTGTCATTAGCATAGCTGTGAAAGTTGACATTGTGTTTCCGGATGGCATCACCAAGAGGCAACATGTATAGCGAGAACAGTAGCGGTCCCAAAACAGAACCTTGTGGAACACCAAAGCATACCTTTAATTGTTTGGAGGACAGACCATCCACAGATACAAACTGATATCTTTCCAATAGATAGGATCGGAACCATGCCAAAACATGTCCACATAGCCCGATATAGGTTTCCAATCTGTCTAGAAGAATGTTGTGGTCAATGGTATCGAAGGCAGCACTCAAGTCCAGAAGCACAAGAACAGAGGCACAGGTCTGGTCGGATGAAACTTAAAGGTCGTTTATCACCTTTACAAGTGCAGTCTCAGTACTATGATTGGGTCTAAACCCAGACTGGAGCTTTTCGTTAGAGTTATTAGTCTTTTGGAATTCACTGAGTTTCTGGGCGACCACTTTTTCTAATATTTTTGAGAGAAATGGTAGATTTGAAATAGGCCGGTAGTTGTTTAGTCTGTCTGGGTCAAGGTTAGGCTTTTTTAAGAGTGGCTTCACTACAGCCAATTTCAGGGAGTTTGGTACACACCCAGATACTAGAGAGCAATTTATAATTTTTAGCATATGCGAGCCAAGCACAGGGAGTAACTCTTTTAGAAATTTAGTTGGAATAGGGTCCAGTTAACAGCTGGAAGGCTTTGAAGCCTTTACTATTTTAGTCAAAGACTCAAGGGATACAGGATTAAAAAATTCCAGTGTCCTTCCTAAGCCAACATCCTGACTGTTCTGCACAATCTGAGAATATGTGAGTTTAGGGGATATATGTTTCTTAAGGGAGGATTCTGTGATTTGTTTTCTAATAGTAATGATGTTTTCATCAAAAAAGCTTGTGAATTCATTACCAGTGGTGGGCCGTCAGGGCCTGCAAAGCCTTCTCTGCAGGCCCAAAGATAGTCAGAATATATTTTTAACATATATTATTCTTAAATATATTTTTTCAATAACACTATATATATATATATATTTCAATTATTCTATAAGGTAATTTCATTGCTACAGTACACTATTTTCAGTTGCCTTGCTTTTAGCGCAGCTCATATAAATAAAAGCTTTTATCCAATAAGATTTTTTAATCTGTGTTGTCTCCGGTTAGACTGGGGTATTCAACATTATGAGTGAATTCCGTCTACTGTTGAAGCCCATCAGGACCATGTTGTTGATTGTCATATTTTTAACCAATCAGATTTCGACTTTACCATGTTGGGTGTGTTCTTTGACCAACTAAAGCATTTCTGCAAGCCTTACGTCAGCATAGTTTCTGTTGCTGATAGGAGTTGCAGTTCAATAAAGTTCAACAAAAAAAATGTAAAAAAAGTTTGCCCTCCGAACAAGAACTAGCTTAGTTTACCCGTCTCCGATTTCTTTAAACTTTCAATTTTTAGATTGTTAGATATTTTACTTTTAGCAGAATGACAGATGGAGGTGAAGAAGTAGCTTTGGTGGCAAATGTAGGACTGGGCAGGATCGACTCTCAGCACTGGGCAAGATCTTTTATTGTAACTTAACGCAAAGATGTGCTGTACAACCGCATCATAGAAGTCTTTTTAAAAGAGAAAGGAGGACGGACTTCGTTTTCAAATAATGAACAGCTTTGGTGAGTTTGATGGGTTTTTATATATTTTTACTAGCAGGGCCTTAGGGATAGGCTAATACCAGTACTTGGTATCGGGCCTATACTGGGCATAAGTACTCAGACTTGTACTTGTGAAAAAGGCCCGATACTCCAAATTGATACTTCCTCCACATTTAAGAGCGTTATGATGGCTTTATGCAAGTGTTGTGCTTTACAGATTAGCCATAGATGGCCATAGTTGTAAATCTGATTCACGTAAATGTTTCAATGGAAATGTTCAGCCCTATGCATATTTTTCATATTGATGATAACGACAGTCTACTTAGTCATTCAGAGACCATGCTTATAAAGCTGTAAAACTGTCTTTTTTGCTATTTAAAAAAAGAAAGAAAAGCGATTTAAATGCGCCTAAAATACATTATCATTCCAAAGACGGAGCCATGGTTATCTATTGAAAAAAACTATTTTCCTCAGCAGTTGTCCAGTAGAGTTCACATAGCGAAATGTAATATCGTTTTTCTCATTGCTATTTTCATGTAGCCTAATATTTGTAAAATTATAGGTAAAGAATATTAGAATCCTCAAGGAAATGCGCACATTTAAGTACATTTAAGTACAACCATGAAGGATGCAACATATTAGGCTATTCAGTGCATACTATAACTGTAGAAAATGGCACGAGGAACTCCCCGGACCTAGCCTCTGAAAGCCACCTCTAGGGAGGAAAGACAAATGTCGTTAGTTTGCAAAACTTCTGGGTGAACAAAATAGTGGTATTTCTGAGTTCTGAAATACTAACGTTAAAAAATTTAACTTAAAGGAAATACAATCTAGCCTATTTATATTTTGTATAATATATGTACAAAAGCCTTAGAATGTCATTGTGAGGTTATTATAATGCGTTTTAATTTCGGGAAGATATTGAAGGCCTAGGTGTAAAATGCACGGCCCGCCACTGTTCATTACTGTCAAAATGTAGTCCTATTTCATTTGTCGAATTCTGATTTATAGTTAACTTTGCAACTGTATCAATAAGAAATTTGGGGTTATTTTTGTTCTCCTCAATTAGGTTAGAGAAATAGGCTGATCGGGCAGAAGTAAGTGTATTACGGTATCGCAGAGTACTGTCATTCCAAGCTAGTCGAAATACTTCCAACTTGGTAGAATGCCATTTCCGCTCCAATCTTCTGGATGCTTGCTTTAGGGTTCTGGTGTTGTCTGTATACCAGGGTTCAAGTTTCTTGTTACGGATATGTTTTTAGCGGTGCAACTGCATTCAACCTATAGGAGCAATACAGTGGTAACCAGGCTGTGTTGCTCAGCCCCAGGCCTGTGTCTCTTCCTGTATCAAACTGAGACAGAGGAGTGGGAAAGGTGTGTGTTTGAGGACAGGGGCAAAGTGTGTGTTGCCACTGTGCTTAACCTGGAGGCTCTAACCTTTGTGTGCCTTAGTGTTTCTTCATGGCAGGAGATGACAGCTAGAACTCTTAGAAAATCCAGCAGAGCAGGACCCTGAATACAGGAGTGGGTCTCAAACACATTTAGTGCTGAGATTACCCTTAGCAGGGCAGATGAGGTAATGTAAGAGATGTGTTAAGCCAAAATGTTGTAGATATACAGTACATGCTAATCTAGTACTCTACTACACTCTAGCCAAATGTGAATTTGCCCTAACATTTGAGACATTTACTAGATCCTGAGCGACCTATAGGAGCAATTAGGGTTAAGTGCCTTGCACAAGGGCACAAACACCATTTGATTGAGATGGAGCACATTTTCAGCTACATTTTCGTTACTCTCCTAGCACTGTAAACACTAGGACAGGGGTATTGAAGTCATACCCTACAAGGTCTGGAGCCTGCTGATTTTCTTTACATTAATTGCTTTCATCTGGTGTTCCAGGTCTAAATAAATCACAGTTTAAATTGTTGCAATGAAAAAAATGTTCAGGCTTCGAGGTTCAGATTTGGTGATGAGGGCACTAGGATGTTTGTTAAAACCCTGGCACTTAAACAGCTATGCAACACCTTTAAAAACTAATAAATGTTGCTCTACCTGTCCTTCCTAGGTCCAGATGGCCCCAGCTATGTAGTGGAGTTACACAGATTGATTGTTGCTATCCCTCCCTTCTGCACAACCAGGACATAACCTGAATGGATCCTTGTCATCAGAACCAACTGTGAATGCTTACCTGCCCACAGTGAACACATCCCTGGTATCAGAACATAAAATAAATGTACAGAAGCAGGTCAGTGGTCAAAATACAGGGTCCATCACAATACTTTTAACATGCATCCCACTCTTTATAAAGTTGATTTGAATTAGATTTAATAACATGTGGATAGAATATGGAACCATTATTTCTTCTTGTTTAGAACAAAGGTATAATACCAAATGTCAACCCCACTTTGGGTTCAGTGACTCAATGTATTACATACAAAACAAAATACTCAGATTTCATATGCTCATAAAATATTAAGGTATTGAATCTAAGTCATGCCCATTCTAATGTTTCTATTCTCCTGTTGATCCTAGGAGTACCAGAACCCTTGGAATAAGAAACAAACACTCTTGGACTGGGGTGAGAGTCAATACTGTAATAAGCTAATACATCAGGTAATGAAATTATGAAGATTTTATTGAAGATTTTGTCACTGACTATTTAATAATTAAAGAGATGGAAATAAAGAGAACCTTGCTGCACTTATTGTTTATTTCACCTTCATTTAACCATGTTGGCTGATTGAGAAGAGTTTCTCATTTGCAATGATGACCTGGCCAAAAGAAGGTGTAATGGTGCAAGACAACATAGTTACACATGAAATACACAAGTACAAAAACATGCAGGTTATTCCGAATATATGGTAGGAAATGTATATATTGTATATACAGTTTGTGCAATTGAAGTCTAATTAGAGTCAACTTGCCCGGTAAAATAACGGTTAACCTAAACTAAAAAAATTACACAATTCAACATTATGTAATGTTAGGCTAGGTAGACATTCAAAACATTACAACTGAATGATGTTTGGCAAACTAATAGGCATAAGTTAATGTAATCATCATTTTGCAAGCTAAAGCAATTACTTTGTCTGACTCAGTCAGTACTGCTCTGGTCGACATTGCGAAACATATTATATAATAAGTGAAGTTTATTTCAGTTAACGCATATCTTACAAGTTCTAACATAACTAACGTTTTTTTCGCCCAGAGCACTTCATCAACGCTAACGTCGTCTAGCACTAGAGTTAACAGCGAGTTAATATTGTTAGGTTGCAAGCTAAAGCAATAACGTCTATGAGTTGCAGACATGTACAGTACATCATTATAAAGTGCTATCAAAATAGTAAAATCGTATAAAAACATTGAATAAACGCAATATATACTTTACCTATTTTACATTACCTGATCTTACACCATACACCCCTGCTCTCTCCAGGCTGCTGATGTGTAGCCAAAGCCTGACACCTCGCACTTCATTCAACCAAATTGTAGTAACGCGCCACTTTACATTCTCAGTAACGATGACACCGTTGCAACGATGGAAAAAGTAATGAATTAGAATACTCCGTTACTGAAAATATAACGTTGTTAGTAACGCCGTTATACTTAAATGGCGTTACTCCCAACACTAATAATAACAAAAGTTTCTAATTCTTTGAGGTTTTAAGGCAGCCGGCATCCAAAAAGTTGCATTGCCCCCATCTATGGGAGTAACACCATGTTACACTATATCCTGCTATACAAGCCAGTGTCTCTCAAAAAGTTGAAAAAACACTGCTTTCCCCTCCCACTTGCTCCTACTTCTAAACTACTTCTCAGAGAGACAACTTCCAAGCCAATTTCTCGCAACCCTCTAAGTAGCTTTCGTCGTTGGCGGTCATAATTTCCACACGAAACCAAAACATGTTGCACTGTCTCGGGTTCATGACACAAACACAAACCACTCGGATAACGAAAGTATCTTTGGGAGTACTCATGTTTTTAAAATAACAACCATCAAACTTAACTGAACTGAAGATGTTTTGTAAGGAGGAATGTTCCAAAATACTTTCATCCAGAATCCAGACACTCATTACAGACTATAGAAAGCGTCTAGAGGCTGTTATTTCTGCTAAAGGAGGCTCAACTAAATATTGATGTGATTTTTCTGTTGGGGTGACCAAATTTATCAACATGTCTAATTTCATTTTGATGTATATTGCACATTTTCTGTTCATCCAATGAACCTAATTTTACTACTGAAATATTGCTGTGTCATTCAGTTATTTGATAGATCAAAATGAAATTGCTGATCCAAACACCCAATAATTTATAAAAGAAAATCATGGAAATTGTCAGCGGTGCCTAAACTTTTGCATTCGACTGTAAACAGAAGTAAAATTTTGCCCCATAGTCACATACTACTTATTGTTTAAGTAGGCTAGTTGGATAAACCATGTGCAGAATCAATTTTTTTTGTTTGATTGGAAACTAAATTGTTTTGTAGCGCAACAGCCTACATGTACATATAAAGTTAGGACCTTTTCAGTTTGTGTAATTCTCTGTAGGTTGGGAGATACCTCCTGCCCGATGGCATAAAGCGTTTTAATGCTGTTCCTGGACAAGGCCCTTTAGAACATTATTTATTGTTTATGCAGCAAGGATATGTCTAAAATAATGGTTCAGTTTTGTTTTGAACTCCCCTTCAAGGTTTCTTTTATGGGGACAGCCAAAGAATAATTATTTTAAGTTGAATAGGGTCCTCTTTTAGCAGGGCAAGCCAGATCACTACTTAAGCACTCTTTGAATGGTTATAGTTTAGACACCTGGACAACTTCAAATTTACATTTGCAAAACAAAAACAAATATAAATTTGCACATAGGGGAGGGACTGGAAATTAACCAAGCAAAGGAAGGTAATGTCACTGTGTGTTCCACTAATGCTTCGTAAAACATGTGAGCACAATTCCTACCAAAGTTTCCACCCAGCCAACCCAAACTCGTGTGTTGTTATCCAAGGTCTGGCAACACGCCTTACACACCCTGTTCAACTTTGCTGTCTTTCTATTTTCTGTCACCATAAATGAAGAGGAGTTTCAACGTAGGTGTCAAACTCATTCCACAAACAGCCGAGTCTCTGCTGGTCCTAATTTTGTGGTGACCGCACCTGGTAACTTATCCTGCTGCCCCTTTCTCGCCCCTCCCGTGGCCCGGTCCTGGTCACCACCCAGGGACTGGAACAAAGTCTCCCCAGACCCCTGACACTGGGACCAGATGCCATCTCCTTCAGCCTCTCTCTCCCGCCTGCTCTCCAGGATGTTGGCGGCCAGGGCAGCCCCGGTCTCCTCCTTCCACAGCTTGTCGTGCTCTGCCTTCAGTTTTTGGTAGTTCTTGGAGAACATGTGGAAGATGGACGTGGCTGGGAAGGCCATGATGAGGATGCCGCTCAGGATGCTACTTAGCGCCACCATTTGGCCCGGGATGCTGTGGGGCACCATGTCCCCATAGCCCACTGTTGTCATGGAGATGATGGCCCACCAATAGGAGACCGGGATGCTGCTGAAGCTGTGGTGCGGAACTTTGGCGGCGGTCGGCGCCAGCTCACTTTCAGCCAGGTGCACCATGGGGGAGAAGAAGGATATGCCAACGGTGACAAAGAGGATGAGGAGGCCGAACTCCCGGATGCTGCGCTTCATGGTGAGGCCCAGTGTCTGCAGGCCCATAGAGTGGCGTGCCAGGCGCATGATGTACAGGATACGCAGGGCTCGCATGAGGCGCAGCATCAAACCCAACTTGTCCAGATAACCCCGCCCTAGAGGGACACAGGGGGAGGGGCAGACAGACGTGTCAAATGGGAGGTTGGTAGTATCCCAAAATAGGTGGAACAATTTGTTAATGTCATAGTGTTCTATTTCAGGGAGGGACAAGTCTTCTCTGCAGAGCTGGTCTCTCACAGGAGTTTGTTCCAAACCATTACAAAATCAGTAGCTACATTTAGCAGACAGTCATATTCAGAGTGATTTAACAAATTAATGAAGATACACGGTAGATCAGTGGAGGCTGATTAACCTAAATTGAGGAGGCTGATATTAATGTCTGGATCGGAGTAAATTGAATGGAGTTAAACACATTAAACCCAGTGTGAGAAACCATTCTATTTACTGAAATCCAGAAATGAATGTGAACACATCCTCATAATTGAAGGTCTCCATTGCTTGTGAGCCTTTACATTTCAGTCATATACAGATATTTGTTTCCTCAGCAACGTCAGTAACGTGCACTGTCCACTTGCCTTTTTGATTTTCACCTGTCAATGCTTGGTTCGCTCTTTGCTAGCATGTATGTTTTAACTGTTCCCAATTTTTTTTATGCATGTTGTCTATATTGACTAGCTCTCAAATCTAGCCATAGTATGTCAATCCACTTTTTTGCCGATGACAACGTATTATTTTAGCAAATACCAAATCAAATGTCATCCTACTCAGTAGTAGCAGTATTCTAAAAAATATATTACTTTCCATTCATAGTCCATTTTTATTTAGGGAACTATTGTAAATGAAAGGATTGACAAATGATCTCCATTGCAAACATGAATAAACACAGGAATATGCTTTTTGCAATGATATTGCTGTTTCATGGCAGATGAGAAGTTCACAAGCCAGCAACGTAATTACCAAGCTAACGAATGATGGCTAGTGTAACATCCGGCCAAGGGTGGGCCGGATTATGGACTTCCCCTTTGGTTTTGTGATTTGGTTTAGTTACACATGTTTCCATTTGAGTTACTAGATTTATAGTGTTTTGTTATGTTTTGGTTCCCCCTGGTGTCCCTTTCGTGTCTCGCATGTTGGTTCAGTTCTCCCATAGTTCCCTTCAGTGTTCGATTAGTTCCCAGGTGTTCCCTGTTGTCCCACGTTTGGTGTGGTATTTAGTTTGTGTGTTTTGTTCAGTCTGTGTCGCTTATTGTTTCTGTTGCGTGTTCTCCCGAGTGTTATGTTATATGTACCGTATAGCCCCTTCGTGGCAGTTTTGTTTTGATTCAGTTCTACAATAAATTCTATTTGATTTCTTGCATGTTCTTCGCGCCTGTCTCTTTATATACACTACGATGGAACAATTATGACAGCTAGCAGCTGTGTAGAAACATAAAACCCACTGATGTACACCCAACAGCCTTGGACACATTTACACGATGCTTTCTTTACGTACATTAGGATGTATGGTATACAGTACATTATATTCAATTATATGGT
>JACXGM010012891.1:11341-23666 GCA_016801145.1 Umbra pygmaea
CCAACAATGGCCACCAAAGCGCTTTACATTGCCTCACACTCACCCATTCATTCACACATTCATACACCGACGGCGGTGTCAGCCATGCAAGGCGCCAGCCAGCTCGTCGGGAGCAGCTGGGGTTAGGTGTCTTGCTCATGGACACCTCGACACTTGGTCAGGAGGACCCGGGGATCAAACCACCAACCTTCCGATTGCTAGACAACCTACTTGACCCACTGAGCCACTGCCGCCCGCTAAGTCACTATATAGCACTTAGTGACTTAGCACTTAGTGACTTAGTACTTACTCCATAATTAATGAGATATCTGAAGCCCCACCAGTATAGGATATATGGTGTACAGTACACTATAATCAAATTAATATTACTAAATGGCAAAATATAATGTTTATATGCTAACCATATCACATGTTTTTATGCATTTTTAATACATTTTGTTTGAAAATATAAAAACCTGTCCCTGGTTTATCCTCCTGGTCTGCACTCTTCTCCCCAACCACCAGAGACAGGTAGAACGGAAGGATGGCCACGGCATCGATGATGTTCAGCGGCCCACGGAGGAACTCTAGTTTGGAACGAGCATGAAGGAAGCGCAGCAGGAACTCCATGGAGAACCAGGCTACACACACCGTCTCCACAACAAACATGTGACGACATTTCTGGGAACATTCACCCTAGAGAGAGTCAGAGAGGATGTGAAGAAGGGGTGTGAACAAGGAGCGAGAGAGAGCAAGAAAGAGAGAGAGAGAGCGAGAGAGAGCGAGAGAGAGCAAGAAAGAGAGAGAGAGAGAGAGCAAAAAAGAGAGAGAGAGAGCGAGAGAGAGCGAGAGAGAGCGAGAGAGAGCGAGAGAGAGCGAGAGAGAGCGAGAGAGCGAGAGAGAGAGCGAGAGAGAGCGAGAGAGAGCAAGAGAGGACACAGATTAAGGGTCAGAGAAAGATGAATAGATTGTGAGGAAATTAAAGTGTGATCGGGACCGAGGAGGAGAGGAGATTCAGATTGAGGGAGAAAATATGTTCATAAGATACTTGCAGTGACAAGTAACGTTTCTACAAATGTTGATGTGAAATATTTGCAGACCAAGCGGCCATGATGAACTATGCAAACAAGGAACCACCTGGTGTTTAAATTCTACAAAAAGATTTTAAAAGTATGAATTGCACCTCATGTACAGTAATTATTGTACATGACAACCATTTGCTTAGTTTGTAGCCAGGCAGGTATTAGACAAAATTATCTTCTTTAACTATGTTAAGGAAATATGGCTTCTGAAATGTCAACATAATGTGTGGCAAAATAAATAATTAATGACCTTAAATGAAACCGCACATCACTTATATGGAGTAGTTTGAACTCCACAAGATAATAATAATAATAATAATAATTTATTGCATTTGAAAAGCCCTTTTCATTATTGAAAATGCATACAAATAAATAAATACATACATTCATACATACATACATACATACATGTAATATCGTAATATGCACACCTACACACACATACACTCACCTAAAGGATTATTAGGAACACCATACTAATACTGTGTTTGACCCCCTTTCGCCTTCAGAACTGCCTTAATTCTACGTCGCATTGATTCAACAAGGTGCTGAAAGCATTCTTTAGAAATGTTGGCCCATACCGATAGGATAGCATCTTGCAGTTGATGGAGATTTGTGGAATGCACATCCAGGGCACGAAGCTCCCGTTCCACCACATCCCAAAGATGCTATTGGGTTGAGATCTGGTGACTGTGGGGGCCATTTTAGTACAGTCAACTCATTGTCATGTTCAAGAAACCAATTTGAAATGATTCGAGCTTTGTGACATGGTGCATTATCCTGCTGGAAGTAGCCATCAGAGGATGGGTACATGGTGGCCATAAAGGGATGGACATGGTCAGAAACAATGCTCAGGTAGGCCATGGCATTTAAACGATGCCCAATTGGCACTAAGTGGCCTAAAGTTTGCCAAGAAAACATCCCCCACACCATTACACCACCACCACCAGCCTGCACAGTGGTTCAGTTTACGCCAAATTCTGACTCTACCATCTGAATGTCTCAACAGAAATCGAGACTCATCAGACCAGGCAACATTTTTCCAGTCTTCAACTGTCCAATTTTGATGAGCTCTTGCAAATTGTAGCCTCTTTTTCCTATTTATAGTGGAGATGAGTGGTACCCGGTGGGATCTTCTGCTCTTGTAGCCCATCCGCCTCAAGTTTGTGCATGTTGTGGTTTCACAAATGCTTTGCTGCATACCTCGGTTGTAACGAGCGGTTATTTCAGTCGAAAATGCTCTTCTATCAGCTTGAAGAAGTCGGCTTATTCTCCTCTGACCTCTAGCATCAACAAGGCATTTTTGCCCCCAGGACTGCCGCATACTGGATGTTTTTCCCTTTTCACACCGTTCTTTGTAAACCCTAGAAATGGTTTTGCGTGAAAATCCCAGTAACTGAGCAGATTGTGAAATACTCAGACCGGCCCGTCTGGAACCAACCCAATAGAGCATCTTTGGGATGTGGTGGAACGGGAGCTTCATGCCCTGGATATGCATCCCACAAATCTCCATCAACTGCAAGATGCTAACCTATCAATATGGGCCAACATTTCTAAAGAATGCATTCAGCACCTTGTTAAATCCAATGCCACGTAGAATTAAGGCAGTTCTGAACATTGTTGGTCATGTTACTTTAAAAAAGTAACTAGTTATAGTTAGTAATTACTTCTCACAACGAGTAACAGAGTTAGTAACTCAGTTACATCTTTTTAAAAGTTACTATTTACCGGGGAAAGTAACTATTGTGTTACTTTAAAAAAATCAAGTATGTTAAATAACTTGGAAGCCCCCAATATGAAATATGTTAAATGAATGAAAGGGACACTAAATAGTATCAAATATTTAAACATCAGGGAATTCCAAGGCACTCTCCTAATTTAAAAAGCCTTTATTATATGGCTAGGTCATCAAGAACCTTCAAAAAGGAAACACTTCAACGCGTTTCGGCATACAAGCTTTCGTCAGGGAGTCAACAGATTTCAAAAAGGCAAAAAGACTTCCTTATATACTTAAAAAACAGCAAGTATATAAGGAAGTCTGATTTGTGTTTTTTAACTATACTGTATAAGGAAGTCTTTGCCTTTTTTAAATCAGTTGACTCCCTGACGAAGGCTTGAATGCCGAAACGCGTTGGAGTGTTTCCTTTTTGAACGTTCTTGATGACCTAGCCATATAATAAATGCTTTTTAAATTAGGAGAGTGCCTTGGAATTCCCTGATGTTTTGATATTTATGATTCCCATCCAAAGAGCACCTCAAACAAACAACTTGAGTCCTGGTAGCACTTCTCGACAGGTATTTTTTTAGAATCAAATATTAGTCTGAGTTATAAGAGTTTGCGGTGTTGGATAAAAATCTAGTTTAAGTTGCTTTGATGTCGTAGCTCAATCTCCTTTTGTAGCAGAGCTCACATTATCAGCTGCATTCTTGGCCACTATTTTGTGGCGGCATGTGTTTCATTAGATTCGAATTACTTGCCACCGACGTGGAGTGTCTTTCTTCCTGTGAATAAGTTGCACGTTACATAAACATTCTTGCCTTTTACCTCAACGAGGGAAAAGTAGTGCTTATTATACTTACAGTTCGCGAAAGCTACCTTTGAACTCGTTTGACTTTCCATCGCTCTGACTCCTGGCCGTTGGTGTGTGCGACTGTCCGTGCATGTGTGAACTGAACAGTGAACACCCGCCCTACTCTGCCTCTGGTTGGTTGGCAAACGATGGAAATGTACTCTAAGCCAATCATCATCAGTTGTGGTTGTCTACCACCCCCCTGACACACACACACACACACACACCAGAGAAAAAAACTTTGCAGGTCCTGCAGAAAGGAAGCTAGCGCTTCATTGAGCTTAATTAAAGTAACGCCACATTTTATTTTGTCAGTAACGGTAATGGCGTTGTAACGGGGAAAACAGTAATTCATTTGATTACTCGTTACTGAAAAAAGTCTAGTTTATTTATAACGCCGTTATTCCCATCACTGGTTCTGAAGGCGAAAGGGGGTTAAACACAGTATTAGTATGGTGTTCCTAATAATCCTTTAGGTGAGTGTATATAAATGGAGAGTAAATCTAATAGGTAGGAAGGTCTGATGCTGTGGAGTGATTTGTAGACTAAGAGGATCATTTTAAAATCTATTCTTTGGGCAACAGGAAGACAATGGAGGTCATTAAGAACAGAGGTGATGTGGGAAGACTTTTTCTATCCTCAGGATCCTTGCAGCTCTGTTTTGTATCAACTGTAATATATGAACTGAGGATGCTGGGAGACCCACAAGTACTGCATTCCCATAATCAATACTAGAGCAAACAAATGAATGCGCTTTTCTGCATCAGGAAAGGTTAGAGAGGATATTAGGCGGGAGATGTTCTTAAGGTCAAAATATGATGTTTTATAGATATGAATAATGTGGGCATTAAAAGAGAGTAGAGTCAAATTTCACACCCAGTTGGGTGATTACCGAGGAGAGAATGATGTGACCATCTATGGCAGGACATATGCTGTAGGAGGTAGTGATCTGCTGTGGGGTGCCTATCAGTATTGATTCTGTGTCGCTGCCGTTGTGCTGGAAGTTGTTCAGCATCCAGCATTTGACTTCATCCAGACAATTGGACAGGGTTGACAGAAGAGATGTTGTGTCAGGCTTGGTTTTAATGTACTTCTGTGGTTCATCTGCATAGCAGTGGAATTGGACACTGTGCTGTCAAAAGATCTGGCCAAGTGGAAGCATGTAGAGCAAGACAAGAACAGGTCCTAGCACTGACCCTTGTGGGACACCACAGGTTATGATGGACTCTAAAGTTAACCATGAAAGCTTTCTGTGAGCAGTTCAAAGGCCTTTCTATCTATTCTATTTCTATGGTCAAACCACACATCACTAATAATAAAAACCTATCTGTCCTGTATTGCTACTTTAAATTAACCATGAAATCTTTCTGTGAGCAGTTTGGTTCCATTCACCTGACTTTCTTCCTGGCGTAGATCCGGCATGGTGCTGATACAGAGACTGATCACAGTTATAACCACCATTGTCATAGAAACGCAGGCAAACATCTTCCCTGCCCAGCCCGACTGGGGGTTCTCAACCACTTCCCTCAACCTGTGGAACAGAGTCAGAAAAATCATAGTCTACATATTCTCGAAGACAGCCTGTAACCATATGAATATAACTAGGTACAGCTCCCTGAAGGAGGGACACAGTTATAGGGACATGTTCTGACTAATAAAGAATGAAATGTATTTCATCACATGCAAGATCAAACAGGTGTGCCCTTGAGAGTGAAATGCTTAGATACAAGCCCTTGCTAGTGATGCAACATGTGACCCACCACCTATATCAGGGTTTATGGTAACCAGTCTTTTTTTTTTACATTTTCTGAAAGTACATTCTGGATATACGATGAGAAGCTATGAAAATGCTCTTCATGGACTCTATGTGCTTCTCTCTTCACTGTACGCCTCCACGTCCCCTGATCGCCTGCGAGCTTCTACTGGACTATACGGTAATTTCTCTACTGTGCGACAAACCGTCACGTGGTTATGAAACAACAGTTAGCATATATTCACAAAACAGCTGCTATGGGGCCATAACGTGAGATACAAGGTAATGGAGTTTTTTAGACATTGTCCTGTTTCTTTTCTTGTCCTGTCTTCAAACAATTCAGATTTGTTCGCTGTCAAAGTGACCCTAAAATGAATGGGAGTCTATGGAATGCTAATGTGAGCTGATAGCCGGGTAGCATCGGAACCCACCCAGGGCTGCTTCAACTTCCCGGGTCCAAGCCTACCCCCTTGCTCGGACCAACCCATCATTGGAGATTGACAATGAAGCATCCTGGGAATTAAAAAGATGTGCTGATATGGAACAAAGTCTCCTGTTGTGCTACATCATATAACAAATATATCCTGTTATTGCTTAACGTTGAGTAGGCTACCACTACTGACTGTCACATAGCGATGTTGTTACATAGCCTTGCGCTTTTTTAATTGGATATACAGAATTCCATGAGCTTTTCTAGTGGGTATATGGTGTATACCTGCATATCACGTAGACTACAAAACTGGGTATATCATGACTGAAATAGAATAAATATTTCAAAATGTATGATGCTTCAAATGTTGAAACACTTGGAATTGCAGTACTGAGAAATCGCCCCTCAAAGATTTGTCAAATATCTCACCTAAAAAGAGGTCCCCTTTGTTCACGCCCATTCAAGATCATTCACACTCTCTTAAGCCCCACCCATCTCTGGCAAGGAATCACGGTCACTACCAAAATCTATTTTAGCAAGACTAATTATGAAAATATATGTTACTGTTATTAAAAATGCAAAAAGGTCATCATTACATTCTGACTGAATTGATTGTTCCATATTCAAACAACTTGCCCATTGATTGTAGTTGTTTGATACCGTAGCAAGCTTGGCTAACTAGCTAGACTAACAAATTTATCAATGAAACAACATATATCATTGACATTAGAATATAGTACTTGTAGCTAGCTAACATTTTAAATCTAGCATATGTAGTTCAAAACATTTGCTTGATACCTAGGGTAAAAACTGAACAATTGTTTTGATAACATGAACAACTGAAAGTTGTATGCAAATAAAAATATTTTTTGGACATTATATTAATTTCTAACATTAGCTAAAAGGTTATTTTTAACATTCTAAACTGCTAACTTAAGTTAGTTTAAAACAAATTAAAATGTAGGCGACATGAATACGACAATGTTATCCGAAAATAGCACCTACCTGTATGTGTATATGATTGAATGAAGGTGTTGCAAGACAATTAAACTCCTTGCAAGATTTCCTCTTTGTCTAATTTTGAATCATATAATGGCATATTTTTCAAAAAATATTCCAATAGATTGAATGATAATTGTCTACAACTTTGTATGATGTTAAACAGCTGTTCATGACAAAATCAACAAAATTACACGTGGCACACAAACACTCGTTCACTATGAAACCATTACTCCATCTGCTTGTTATACAGTTTGCTAACATAACACATCTGATTCTAAAAGTTGGTTGGATTCTTCTTTCAGCTATTCCTCACATTCACTGGCAAATATATGTCAACAAATGTTCAAGTTTGATAGAGCCAACAAGTTTGAAAGACAGGACAAGCAACAAATTAGAGGGATTTCTGGATGGGCAAAGTTTTCTGTTGTTACAACTTATTGTTATTTAACTTATTTTGCAAACAATATCTACAGAATTTCAACAGTTTGTATTTTCATCTAAAAGTTTACATATTGATGAATCCATTTTTCTGGATAAAACTCAATTAAAAAAAATAGTTTTTTTACATTTCCTGAAAAATATAGCAGGTCAGACAAATTCCTAGATGTGGGTGGCAGCTCACATATGTATTAAAAATATAATAAAAATAAATGTAATGATGTAATAAGAATACAAGAATTATAGGAAATTGTGTTAAATTGTCTCCAAACAACAACAGCAAGAAAGCCCTCTGTGTCTGGTGTCAAAGGCTCCATGTTATACCTGTATTTGGTGTTGGGCCTTTATAGCCTTTTTCCCCTGAATGGTTAAAAGAGGTTTTGATTTTAAAAAATAAGACGTATTTTTACCCTGAAATTAGTCTGTACGCAAAAAGAAACTAGAATCAATGAGTCAAATTAATTTAGACAGTAATAAAAAATTTCTGGGATATTGAGCTCCTGGTAACTAATAATTAATATGTTTGTGACTGTGTTGAGCTGTGGTTTAACCATGGCAACATTATTCAGCAGATTTGACCAAATAAACTTTGCTGTTTATGCTCCCATAAACCATGCTTTTTATACCTGCACATCAACCCGCGGTAGCCAGTTTCTTCCACCAGGGGGAGCCTCTGCATCTCAATTCTTCTCTGCCTCCACTCCTCCTCCTTACGTTTACGCTCAGCAACCTTAGAGCAAAATCATAATCAAGATCAAGCTTTAGTTATAAAATAAATTTCACAATTCTCTCAATCAATAGAGTTGCCTTCTTCGCTGGGTCTCCCTTAAAAAAAAACATAAACCTAAGCAAAATGTAAATTTGTTTTATTTAAACTTTACAGAAACAGTGTACCTCCTCAACACGTGTTAGCATGCGTTGGCGGCAGCAGTGCTCCATGTGGGCGTGGTCGACCCCCCAGTATTTCAGCTCGTCATGCAGCGACACAGCACACAACTCCCTGAGGAGGCGGAGCTTCCCAGCCGCCAGGAAGTTCAAGATGACTCGGAATACTGCCGGATTACGGTCAAAGAAGAACTCTCGGCGGGTCTCATCGTAGTCGTCACAGAGCTTGACGATGTCCTCAAGGCTGGAGCACAACCGGAGCCTTCCCAGTCGAGATAGAGGAAACTGCTCCAGGGCGCTCCAGGGAAAGGTGTAGCGGTTGCCTCCAACATTGATCAGAGCCTGGGGGGCATTACATTACAGGGAATATTTCAGGTCTTATTGGTGAAGTTTGTCAAAAAGACTTTCATAATTATTTAAATCAAGTGTTTTATCATTCGGAGAAAAAAAAATTGTATACTGTACAGTAGTAGTAGTAGTGATGGTAGTAGTGATATTAGTAGTATTAGTGGTCGTAGCAGTTAATAGTTGTGTGTGATGCACAGGGCAGGTGTGATGCATCAGTACAGCAGTTGGGTGTAGTAGGACCTGTAGATGTTGCATGTAGTGCATGTTGCATGCTACTTCTGCTTGCTACTACTGCTGCCACCTAGCTCTCTGAGGAGCCCTCCCTAAAACCCAATGGTCAGGCGAAGGACAACTAATGGAGGAAAAGGGTGGCTCAAAATATATAAATGAGCCTAGCATCCATGGGTTTGGGTTTGCCATCAAGAACCATTTTATCAATCACCACTGAATTTCCTGTGGGGATTAGTGAGCGTCTCATGACTATCGGTCTGGTGCTTGCAATCAACCAGATGGCAACAGTCATGAGTGTCTATGCCCCTACTTTAGACTCTGACGAGGAAGTAAAGGAGACCTTTTTATGCCTGCCTTGAAAAGACTCTGTCAAGTATCCCTGAGAAGGACAAGATAATCCTATTCGGAGATTCAATGCCAGGGCCGGGACCACCACCTCTGGAAGAGGACCTTAGAGAAGGAAGGCATCGGGGAAAATCTACTCCAATGGAGCTCTGCTTCTCAGCAAATGTTCTCAGTATGACCTCACCATGACCAACACATCTTTTGCCAGAAAAAAACTTAAGACATCTTGGCGACACCCTTGCTCTTAACAATGGCATCTTATTGATCATGTCATTGTACGAGCCAGGGACCATCAGAATGTGAAAATAACAAGGGCCATGATCAATGCAGATGACTGCTGGACAGATCATCGCCTCATTCGCTCCAAGATGGCCATTAAACTCAAGAGGAAAAGGAGGATACAAAAAACAGATTCGGCCAAGACTGAATCTTGAAAGCCTGGATGACACTTCTACCCAGCAGTGAATTCAGTCTTCTCTTGGGGAAAGTCTCAAACAGGAACATCCTGATGACATTGAAGAGCACTGGAGTCTGCTCAAATCCTCCACTTATACATTCTTTGGTATAAGTCCAGAAAACATCAGGACTGGTTTGATGAGATCAATGTAGAGATAGAAAAGCTAATCTCCATACAAAGGAAAGCCTTTCATGCCTGGCAAAAGGATATAACCTCACTGGCCATTCCAGAGCTGAATGACGGAGCTCAAGAATGCCTGGTGGACAGGAAAAGGTGGTGGACTCAGGTGACTCCAGAGGCGTTTTAGTGCTATTAAGGCTGTACATGGCCCAAGCCAGCGTGGCCTAAACCCCCTGTGTTGAAAGGACGGGTGGGAGCTACTGAAGGACAATGAGTCTATTAACATCCGACGGAAAGAGCATTTTCACGAATTCCACAACCGTGACACTACAGCTGAACCAGATGGTTTTAGCCACATCCCTCCATCTGAGAAGACATGGGGGAACCACCCACCATAACTGAGGTCCAAGATGCCATAAGGAGCCTAAAGAACAACAAGACCACTGGTCCAGATGGAAACCATCTGAAATCTTGAAGAGTGGTGGATTAAATGGAATGTGAAAATTACAGAGGTATTTCACTCGTACCAACAACAGGCAAAGTGCTTGCTCATGGCCTTGTTACCACTGTCTGAGAAAGTACTCCCAGAATCTCAGTGTGGCTTCTGGCCTTCCAGAGGTACAGCAGACATGATAGTTACGGCACACCAACTGCAGGAAAAATGTAGTGAACAAAACCAGCCTTTGTGCATGGCCTTCAGAGACCTCACAAACTCATTTGACTTGGTAGACTGTGAGGCTCTGTGGAGCATACTATCAAGGCATGGCTGTCATTTTAAGTACAACAGAATGCTGAGGTTACTACATGATGGCAGGTCTGCCAGATTGCTCAGAAACAGCAGATTTTACAGTAGCAACAGGTGTCAAACAGTGATGTATCCTCGCACCCACCCTCTTTGACGTTTTTATTGCTACTATACTTCTCCTCATGGGTGAAGAGCTGCCACTAATAATCCCAATCCTATATAGAACTGATGGCTGGCTCTTCAAACTTAAAAGGTTTTAAACTTAGAGCAGAATTAGAAACACCTTTATGGAGCTTCAGTATGCAGATGACAATGCCATCGTAGCACACTCTGCAGAAGAACTTCGGGGCATCCTGAATGCCTTTGCCAAGTCAAACACACGTCTCCCCAAACAGGTCCTATACTCCCAGTTGAAGGAAGGTTGATGAGTCCCTGGAGGTCCAAAAGAACGCTTTAAAGATATCATTAAGATTAGCCTAAGAAGTTTCAAATTCCAATAAGCAACTGGGAGCATATTGTTTTGGACAGGCGCTGCTGGAAGACAAATGGAACTCTGCCATGATGCAAAGACAAAGCTACAGCACTGCAAAGAAAATGAGAAAGAGGCTCCTTAACCACTCACCATCTCCACATTCCCCTGCCCACACTGCACCAAAGTATGTGGATCACGGATTTGCCTGTGCAGCCATCTGAAAACCCATTAGCAGTTGACCCTATGGAGAGGACTGTAATACTCGTTTCCAGTGACTGCCGGTGATGATGATGAGTAGTAGTAGTATTTGTAGTAGTGTTAGTAGTTGTAGTGGTAGTAGGAATTATATTATTGTAAGTGTTAGTAGTAATTGTAGTAGTGGTATTGGTAGTAGTAATTGTAGTGGAAGTAGCAATTGAGTATAATAGTAGTATTCGTAGTATAGGTAGTACTAGTTAATATTAGCACCTGTAGTGTGTGGTCGACAGCAGGCCACACTCCGTCGTTGTCGATGCGGAGACGCTGGACGCGTTTATAGTACACGCCCTTGATGGTTTCAGTCTCAGGGATCTCTGTGAAGATGAAGTCCACGCTGCTGTTGTCGCTGCTCACCGAGAAGTTGCTGAAGTCTTGATGAGCATTGCTGATGAGTGGCATGGTGGCATCGGGGCGATAGTGGCCTGGGCCTGGAGGATGTAGACGTGGGACTGGAGGATGTAGTCCTGGGCCTGGAGGATGTAGATCTGGTCCTGGAGGATGTAGTCCTGGGCCTGGAGGATGTAGATCTGGGCCTGGAGGATGTAGATCTGGGCCTGGAGGATGTAGATCTGGGCCTGGAGGATGTAGTCCTGGGCCTGGAGGAAGTAGACCTGTGCCTGGAGGATGTAGACTTGAGCTCTGGTCTGATGTTCAGGAACACGTAGAGGAGCACAGACCACCATGGAAGACAGTCACAAGTATGTTAAATGTATAACCCGACACCTGGATCGTAGCTCCCTAAGCTAGCAACAAGGCTTTAGCTCAGCAGTCTAACAAAGTAAAAGAAAGAGAAATGTGGGAGGACATCCCAGTTAGCGCACAAGCTAACCAACACAGTCTAACTTTAAGCGGTTTCTGTGCTGCTAGCTGAAGAGTGGATGGGCCCATGAACAAGGCCACATTCAGGAGTCTGGATGCATTAGGGATGTCCTGGTCTAAGTCCCTCAGGTGGCTCACGACCACAGGGTGAGCATCTGGTTTAGCAAATTGACGCAAATGAGGAAGTACCTTTGTAGTGGAAGTTTAAAAGGTTTACAGGACAGATATGCAGATATTAAGAGCTGGCGCCTCGCTGGCTATCCCACACCTATTGCTTCCTTAGAGACGCAAATACAGAGGATGCAGGGAGGTGTGAAGCATCACCCCTCTTCCTTGAAGACACAGCCTGAATGTAAAGACCAACGGAACACCTAATGTAAAACACCAGCCA
>JACXGM010012892.1:0-23587 GCA_016801145.1 Umbra pygmaea
CAATGAGGATGTTGTGATCCACCGTATCAAAGGCAGCGGTGAGATCCAATAAACTCAAAACAGTATTATTCCCAGAATCAACAATAGACAATAAACCCTTAACACTTTGAACAATGCTGATTCAGTGCGATGGTGAGCTAAACAACCTGATTGTAGAGGTTCAAAAATGACTGACGACTTTAAAAATGGAAGTACTTGCGACAACACAACTTTCTCCAATAATTTAGACAAAAAGGCAGTCTAGACACAGGTCGGTCAATATTCAGACAAGCTTGATCTAAATTTGGTTTCTTAAGAAGAGGTTGAACAGCAGCATGTTTAAAACAACCAGGGACAACACCAAAATCCAGGGACAAATTTATAATTGACTGGATACTAGGTCCAAGCGATGTAAAAGATGATTTTAAAATAATTGCTGGGACAATATCATGAGGAGAGGAGGACGGCCTCATACCACCAACCATGTCACTAAGAGTAGGAAGAAAAACATGTTGGAAACTACAAAGGATATTAGAAACAGCAACTGAAGGCAAAAGATTATCCACAAGGGATGTTTTCAGAGAAGAGCGAATAGCCTTAATTTTCGCTAGGAAAAAATACATTAATTTGTCACAGATTTCACCAAAAGGAGCTACTTTATAATGACAGCTCGGATTAATTGCAGAATTAAATGTAGCAAATAAGATCTTAGGTCTATTCGAGTGTGTGTTAATTAAATCTGAGAGGTATCTAGATCTAGCCAACTTAGATGCATTTTGAAATGACACGGTAAGTCGATCCTTCTTCCATTTCCTCTCAGCTATACGGCACGCCTTCCTCAAAGATCGGGAATGATCATCTAGCCAAGGGTAGAGTTTCATTTCTTTTGCCTGTTTCAACTTTAAAGGAGCAATAGAGTCTAGGTTTTTTAGGCAAGATGAGGAGAACAATGAGAGTAACTCCTCAAGGTTAGAAGAGTACTGAGCAGTAGATAAAATCAAGGATTCAGTCACATTTTCCTGATAGCTGTCAGAAAAAATTGGTTACAATACTAGAATTACTAAATCGAGAGTACTGCCCAGTAGACTTAACAATAGATAAAGGAATATGGGTAAATATATTAAAAACAACGGGCAAATGATCTGAAAAACTTGCATCCTTAATTTCAATGCTTTCAATGGGGAAACCATAAGACATAATCAGGTCAAGTGTATGACCAAGAACATGTGTAGCACCTGCAATGTGCTGAGGAAAACCCCAGGATTTCAACACATTATTAAACTCTGAAACCAAAGGTTTACCAGGACATCACACATGAATATTAAAATCCCCCAACAGCACCATACGGTCATACAGTGGGACCACCAGGGAAAGGAATTCTAAGAATTCTGCAATAAAATCTTTGTCTCTCTTAGGAGGTCTGTAGACCAGCGCACATTAAGTTGTTGTGGAAGCCAGCTGAATCAAAACACACTGCAGTTCGAATGATGAGTATGAGCCGACAGATTTTTTTTTTTTTAGAGTTTATACAAGCTCTTAAAAACCATAGCCAAACCTCCGCCTTTCCAAGCACTCCTCGGGGAGCTAACGAAACAACAATCAGGTGGACAGAGTTCCCCTAACATAGTAAACTCACCGACCTTAGCCCACGTCTCCGTCAGGAATAGAAAATCCAGGTCATGGCTGGTGAAAAACTTGTTTAAAATGAAAGCCTTATTCGATGCTGATCTGGCATAAACTTAAACCATTTTTAGATGGGAGTGCGCTTCCGGAACCTGAAGCCGACCAACATACTTGAGAGGCTAAGTGTTTGACAGGTTGATTCCCCCACCTAACAGACGCGGTTGCGGGGGAGCAGAGAACAGAGGTGAGGAGGTCATTTCTGAGGTAACGAGCACATGACAGAAAACGACAATTGAAAATTGAAGAAATATTCCATGGATATTGTGTTGAAGTTTGAATAAACGAGGTATTAACTGCCCTCCTAATCCTCACATGAATTCCAGAGCGATTACCTTTCTTCCTCCGGCGCTTCCTCTGGAGAGGAATCCAGCAAGGTAAACAATGTAAGGACTTTACGGCGGACTGAGGAAATCTAAAATTGTGAAACTCATAATGGCATTCAGGTAGACAGGATTCCATCGAGTGTTTTATCCAAATTAAAGTTTGTCTGTCATATGTCAACAGGGTTTCCATACCACTTGCAAGTGACCAAGCACAGACTATTAGATAAAAAGCAAATAAAAATGTAGCAGACAGCAATCATAAAAACAAACAAGAGAGACGGCATGCCGACAAACACACTGGCGCCATCTTGGAAGGTGCTGCAGAGCAGTGACCCAGCGGAGAGGGAGAAACCAATGGGAGGGAGAAAAAGAGGGGAGAATGAATAACAAGAGCAAGCAGGGAGGGCTTACCTATGGGTCCCACAGAATTCTTGGGCCTGAAGGTTGCGCTGAAACAAACTTTGGTATTGAAGCAGGATGTGGGTTTTCCACCAACCATGCACTTCTTACTCAGAATGTTAATCTTCTCAGGGATGAAGGTTACCCTTGTGGTCACCACTGCAACACCCCGAGACCTGGGTGATGGACATGACATCTGTCTCAAGAATTTTCTTCATAATATTCACAGGTAAAATCTTACTGTTTGGATGAGGTGTCGGAAAAAGTTATGCCTCATGTATTCAGGAGGCAGTTTCGGAAAAAGGTGCATTTGTGGCAGGTTCCTCCAGGGTCGTGTGAACCTCCTCTGTGATCGGTGGTGTAGTGTGTTGTATAATAGGAGCAGTACCGCAATTTTGGATGTTTGAAATGTGTGTAGTGTACGCTTGGATTAAGTGTGTAGTGTATGCTTGGACAGCAGCATGATTCAGTTGGTCAGGGCCTGTTTAAACCAAGAAAACCCCGCAGTTTTGTCTCCACATATAGTACGAGGAGATGACAGAAATACTAAAGAAAACAACGGTCACATTTTAAAGGGGGTGCCCAGTCACATAATCACACTGAAACTGTAAAGCTCCTCTTTAACACTCTGTATTAAAAAGGTGATGTCACCACATCCAAAATTGACCACCCCATATTTCAAACAGTGAGAACAGTGCGTTCACCTCCCCAAATGATCGGCTGACATCTGGGCTACATTTTGATTGGGAATGGTGGCAACAAGCTGAAGTCACTTTTAGACAACACGAGGTCAGTGTGGATTTAAACGGTATGGTTTTGGATGAACATGGACTGTTGTTGTTACTTTAGGAGGTGGTGCTCCATGAGACCGTCAACTGAAGATTGGTGAGACAAACATTATTTTCTCAGAGAGCCTACTATAATATGACCAGCTTGGTTTGGAGTTATTGTAAAGAAGAACAGTGGCCGGCGTGTTAATACAAAGTTTAAAGAAAACAATAGTTACCCTGAGTGCATCACTTTTGAGGTGATTTAGAACAGCGAGAAACACACTGATATGGTTTGTCTTCAATGTATGGAGCTTCTTTTATCGAAATAAGAAAATATAAATTCAAGAGCAAAACGTTTTTGTTTTCAAAAGAAAAACATGTCTCAATCAAAAATTATATAATTTAAAACAAAATGTTTATTATTGCAATCAAAAGATTTTGTTAAAAGCAAACAAAACAATATATTTGAAAACAAAACCTGTATTCTGTTTTGCAATTAGAAAAATGCACGTATGTATGCATTTCTGCCCGCATTTACTAATAATTTACTATTGACTTCGAGGTCGCAGCGCTGTCGTCATCTGTTTAACACGCCTCTGGCATGCCTATATCAGATACACCGATGTGATTGGTGCAGCTCGGCTACCAGGGTATAGTTAATGAGCAGAATTCCTCTGTGCCAGAGTAACTTGCCGAGCAAATTCAAATTGTGCTCTTGCAAAAACTCTTGATTTCCAGGGTTGTTTTGCTCTTGAATTTTGATATTTTGATTGCAATAAAACAACAAAAATGTAGCTTCATACCCATGAGAAGGGGTGGAGGTAAAAAAAAGAACATGTCTAACCAGAGCTGGACCACCTGCCCATAAGCCCCCACGGAGACATCTGGAATGGTGTCATCGTTTAAGTCGGTGCTGGCGTCCAGGGAACGCCCAAAATACTGCAGTGCAGGATCGAGCTTGGAGCCCAGGATTTTCTGAAAATGAACACGATAAAACATGATCTTGCAATTTCATCTCATATCAAGTGCTCCCAATGGCTGTATTTACAACTGATTTAGATAAGCTCAGATATTTATATGCAAACACAATAAGACAAGCTAAAAGACAGGTTAGCACAGGTGGCATACTGAGGCCCACGTTAGCATTCTGTAGGGCCGAAGAGATTTATTTTTTATAGAATTTTCTTTGTCCATCAAAATCAATATGCAGTCATGTGGATACCTGAGACGACTCTGTCCGGATGCTCTTCTTGTCCCCGTTGAAGACGTAGATAACACCTCTATTGTTGTCTTCCAATGGGGCCCCCACCACCACATCACTGTAGCCATCCATGTTGAGATCAGGAACTGCAGCGATTGTCATCCCAAATCGAGCATTCTCAGCTGGGGACGGGCCCTTCAGGATGCCCTGGTCAATTAGGATGCCCTTGAGGCCAAAAACAGAAAATGTAATATTATCCTTTGTGAGGAAGATGTCTCCATTTTTTAAATGACTATGCTCAGAGGTGTATGTGATACAAAATGGAATCATTAGTTGAAATGTATCAACATGTATGCACTTGCTACCAAACAAGATATGTACGTCTGTTTGCTTAAATAAAGCTTCAGGGCAATGTCTTACCTTAGTAAAATCCAGGACATAGACTCTTCCATTCTCCTGCTTCTGTTTGCTCATGAACATGGGAGCCCCCACCAGCAGAAGATCAGACACACCATCCTTGTCCACATCCAGAGGACACAGCACACTGCCATAGTAGGAGCCTATCTGTACAATAACAAGCACAGTCAGCCAACAAAAGCCAGCCACTAAAGGCCGCACCTCCTTCAGCCGCCTCTCCTTCCAGTTCTCCGCTGCTAATGATTGGAACACACTTCAAAAATCCTAAAAGCTCGAGTCCACTGTACCCCGTAACTACCTTTAAAGTGTTACTACTGTATCAGACCTATGCCTTAGTGAATTCATCTAACCCTTAAAACATTTTGCACATACCCACACAGCTGTCTTTGTGTATTTTGCACACTACCATTCACATACTGTAGCCATGCTCATTATGTTACCTATTCTAGTGTTATTTTTGCACTGCCACTTTGTTTTCCGATAAATCTACCTCTCTCAGACCCTACAGTGAGGGGAAAAATGTATTAGATTCCCTCCTGATTTTGTACGTTTGCCCGCTGACAAAGAAATTATCATTCCATAATTTTAATGGTAGGTTTATTTGAAAAGTGAGAGACAAAACAACAACAGCAAAAATCCAGAAAAACACAAGCTATTATGCATTACAATGAGTGAAATAAATATTTGATCTCCTCTCAATGAGAAAGACTTCTGGCTCCCAGGTACCTCTTATACAGGTAACAAGCTGAGATTAGTAGTTATGTCAGCTTGTTACCTGTATAAAAGACACCTGTCCACAGAAGCAAACAAGCAATCAATCAGATTCCAAACTCTCCACCAAGGACAGCACCAAAGTGCTGTCCAAGGATGTCAGGGACAAGATGGTAGACCTAGAAATGGCTGCAATGGGCTACAAGACCATCGCCAAGCAGCTTGGTGAGAAGGTGACAACAGTTGGTGCGATTATTTGCAAATGGAAGAAACACAAAACAACTGTCTCCCTCGGCCTGGGGCTCCATGCAAGATCTCACCTCGTGGAGTTGCAATGATCATGACAACGGTGATGAATCAGCCCAGAACTAAATAGGGGGGATCTTGTCAATGATCTCAAGGCAGCTGGGACCATAGTCACCAAGAAAACAATTGGTAACATACTACGCTGTGAAAGAATAAAATCCTACAGTGCCTGCAAGGTCCCCCTGCTCAAGAAAGCACATGGACAGGCCCATCAGTGGGTAAACGTACGAACTCAGCAGGGGATCAAATATTGTTTTCCCTCACCCTGTTTGCACTGACTGTATAGTATATTGCCATGGCACTTTACATACCAATTAATCTACCACTCTAATTCAGACATTTGTTGCAATACCTGTACATATTCCCACATCGGTTATTCTTGTGTTTATTGTATTTTTTATTCTTTATTTTTATTCTTGTGTAATTCATGTGTAACTTTGTCTCCTTGCACCAAGGTGCCTTTATCTTGGCCAGGTCACTGTTTCAAATGAGAAACTGTTCTCAATGTGCCCACCTGGTTAGATCAAGTTTAAATAAAAAATAACTCAGAATGTATCTACTGAACTGGTAAGCAGGAACAATATTAGCAAAACAGATTGGAACTACAGTAAGCATTTGAAGATATACAATAGTGTGTAAAAGTCTTAGGCACAGGAATATAAATTCTGTAAAATAAAGTTTATTTAAAAAATAACAAAATCAAAATTTCCATAATATAAATCTAATAACATAATTTTTTCAGGAATCAGTGAAGAAAAAAAGTACAAAACTCTCACCATGCCACACCCTAAACTGTTAGTTTGGTTCTCCTTTACCCAGGTTAATTCCTTCAGCACCAGCTTTAGTTAATCAGTTTGGATCTATAAACTCATTAGCACCTTATTTTTATCTTATCTTTGTATCAACATTTACTCACCTATAAATCTATGAGGCAATCAGGTTTTTATTTGAGAGCTCTATAACATAATATGGCCCATTTTTAACAAAATACAAATAATAAATGTAACATTGCATTTTCTGACAAATTAATGTTAGGAAATGAAAATGGTATCTTTTCTCCTGAAATACCAAGGCAGAAGACAAAATTCATATTTTTTATGACTAGATGTTTAAAGAATTCTAAAGTGTCTAAGACATTTGCACAGTCCTGTGGACATTCACATGGATAATTGAAAGATATGGCATCAACCACCACTATTACAATAATACCACAGCTATTTTCCATCAGCCAGGCCAAACCTCTTACCTGATCTCCCCTCTTGGAGTCTTTGATGGTGGGCTGTCCGTCTGTGTTTATGGTGTACACGATGACCTGTCCAGTGTGGTTGGACCGAGGAGCACCAGCCACGTAGTACTCCATGCTCCCATCATTCAATGTTGTCACAGAGTACCCTAAATGGAAGATGTTAACACTACATATTAAGATACCAATTGTGTATCCTCCAATACCTATTAAACGGAAGTTAGAATATGTTAGAAAAGAAGGAATCCTTTGGACATCTTGGTGCTATAAAATTATCCAACTAGATATAGCCCAGGGATTGCACACAGACAGGTGCCAATAACTAGCAATGTTTCGCACTTATGGATGGGGTCAGATGGCTCAGCAATTAGGGAGTCAGACTAAAGTCAGAAGGTTTCTGGTTTGACTTCCGGACGTCCCGAAAGTTGTTGTGTCCTTGGGCAAGGCACTTCACCCTACATTGCTCCCGAGAGAATGTCCCTGTACTTACTGTAGTTTACTCTGGATAAGATTGTCTGCTAAATGACTACAATGTAATGTAAAATGTATAGGCTGCTTTGCTTCATCACAATCTGGGAACTCTTTGTGAGCTCAGAAAGACATTGGATGCCTGGAAGTATGTTAGTGCCATATGTTAGTCAAGCAGTCAGCAACATGGTTTAAAGTGCACAGTATTATTTTAGCAACAAACTCTTCTCTATCATACTCACTGTCTGTATTGAACAAAGCATGAAATGCCTGAATTATGCTATCTGCAACTGCAATTTTGGACACTTAATGTAAATGTGGCGCTGTTGGATTCTAAAGGGTCACGGAAAAGTGTGTACTCTGTCACGATCTGTGCCATGTCATCCAAACCAACAGACTTAAAATGACAGTTATTCTATTTATAGTCAGTCTACTTGAACATTATTATGTTAATTGACAAAGTCCCAGACTAGACAGAACAGCTTCAGAAAAGCACCCATCACTGACTGTAAGAACTCACATACCCAGCAGAGAACTGTGGTTTTTGTCCTCTAGGATTTTCTCAAAGGTTGTCTGGGGAAAGATATCCGATTTCTGGGGAGTGTAGTGAACCACGGTCCCAGTCCAGCTGTATGCCCCCACTGCCCCCAGCATAATCATGTTCTGTAATGTAATGTTCTGAATTACCTTTTTTAAAACATTAAGAAATGCTCCTAGGACATCCTGAGTACACAAGGTTTGGAATAACAACAGGGCCAGAGGTCCAGAAGAGTGCAGACATAATATTGTAACAGAGTGGAAGACTGGATATCAGCCAGAGCTTTTTGCTGCATTACACTTAGCGACTTCTTGTGGTAGGTCTGTCACCTGTACTAAATACATTTTTTGATAAAGACCATAATTGGGAATTTGAGATTAAATAAATCTTTAAAACTGTTTCAAATAAAATACACTGCTTTTTAATGTTATATATTGGCCCTAGAATAATATTGGTAGTCTTGGTATATATGATCAGAAAAAAAAATGACTCTCCTCTTGATCTTTTATTTAAAATGTGAAGTAAAACAATTGAAAGAAAAAATTAAGTCTTGTAGTAGAAAAACAAATATTTTTCTTAAATTCATGTGTGTATGTAATACGTATTTTGGAGAAAGATATTTAATTGAAAAGCTCAGTCCATAAATACCTGCTTCTTAGTTTGGTGGGCACTGAATCCTACTTGGGACATCTCCATTAGAAAGTCACCACCACTTTTCCCAGTGCCTAACCCGGGAAAACACAGCAAAACAAGTTAGGTTAAAGATGCAGTCTAGAACAAAATAATATTTTAAACCTTTGGGTTGGATTTATAATATGTTGTTTATATGTACATAAATGATGAACATTTACATCAGATGGTTTTAATTATTTTGGGGCAAAAATAATGATATTTGGCACAAAGACATGATTTAATACTGTACATTATGTTCAGGGGCTTTATAGCACAATAGCGCCACTTTAACAATGATTGGCCAAAATCGCAAATTGAATCTTTAAGTGCATTAGAGAGCGTTTGCTACAGTATTTCTGGCTTCGCCTAAACAAACTTGTTAGTGTTATAATAGATCATGTTAAACGTGGATTTTATCTACATGAATTCAACATGAATTACTTTACCCTCAATGTTGAAGATACGATCACCCAAAGATCCAGCGATCTCAATCAGAGCCGCCTCAGCTGACACATTGAAGAAGTGGCGATCTGTTGGTGTACTGGCGATGGACTTAATCTCACTAATAAGATTCTTAGTATCAATTCCTTCTCTTGTGTAATACCCAAGGACCTAGAAAAAAAATTGTTTTCAAATGTTTAAATAAACATGAAAATGTTCAATGGTGCTTAAAGTATATGAACCAGGGCCCGTATTCATAAAGCTTCAAAGAATCCTCTTAGAAAACTCCTAATTTAGCTTAAAAACTTCTACGTAGCAGTCTTAGCTTAAGAGCGATTCCAGACTGATCTAAGAGCAACTCTGAGCAAGGAAAAGACAAAAACTGTCATCTTAGTGAGAAGGCGGGGCTGACCCCATTGCTATGTATGACACAATCTTTTGATTGTGAAGGAAAAAACAGAGCGATTTTAAGTATTCTGTTGAACTGCCACAGATTTAGAAGTTAAGGATCCGTGGCAGTTTCACAGAATTTTCTACCATTCCGTGAAACAGCCACAGAGTTTGAAGTTAAGTGTCCAGAGTAGTATCACGGATTTCTGAGAGATCATGTTGAATAAGTCGGATGTGGGTTCCATCAATTACTCAGTCAACAAGGCTGCTATATCATAAATGTGATTTTTTGTGCCTGCAAGGTGGGAATGTCCAGTGGAAAGGAAATGTACTGCAACACAATAAGAGGTTCTGAAAGTGCTGTAATTGTTTGTGTGATCACTCTGCTTACAGAAGGCTGTGACAGACCCAAATCATCACTGCTGCATTGTTGAATTTTCCCAGTTGCCAAATATCTTAATGTAGTGATTACTTTATTTCTGGCACTATAGCATTTGTGCGCTGTGCCGGTGATGTTAGCGTGTCTCTAATAAGATCGGTCACAAACGTTCCCTGCACGATCTAATCTATAGAAACTTATTGACTCACTGTCATTTATTGTCTGCAACACATTTCTTCTCCCTCTTCGTAATTCCGCCGTTTTCTCCTCTACTGAAGGAATGCTTAAGCCTCTTAAAAGTCCTCGTCTGTGCTGACCTTAGGACCTCTTTTAAGAGTTAAGCCTTCTGAATTACATTTTTCTTTACTAGGATTTTTATTTAATCTTAAGAGAAAACGCCCACATTTCTAAGAATTTTCTTAGAATTTTCTCACTACGAGCTACTCTTTGCATTAAGATTTTTTATGAATACGGGCCCAGATTTTTTTGTGTCAGCAATTGTCAGGCATGTGATGGGCTGTGTGAGGGCTGGCGTGAACATGAACTGAGACATGGACTATATATTTATCGGTTAAAGGTACAATATGTTGTTTTTTCAAAACAATAACAAAAAAGATGTACTTTTCATTAAAAAAGCAAACATCACTATATCTATCTTATATATATTTCTTAGTTGTGTACTTACATTATCCTAAATGTTTCCACCAACTTTCAAATCCAGAGATATTTGTAATATAATTCGAAGACACGGGTTGTTTCATTTTGTCTTCCGTCAATGGCGTCATATAACCTTTGACTGGGCTAGATGCTCTAGGTTCCAGGGAACCGCCAAACATAACGTGAATAAAGTTATAATATTGTTAACATACAATACATTACTTTGTCAGTGAACATTTTTTTCTGCCAGAGACGCTAGTTTGGAAGGTTTTCATTGACGACGATAACAAAACCCATGATCCCACGCTACTTCCCGACATCATCCAAGTACATCTTTTGCTATTGTTTTGATTGAGAGCCCCCTGGTGGCCAAAAACTACATATTGTACGTTTAATATAGGTTTCATTTGCATTTTCCTTTATATATATTCAGTGCATGGCATGTGGTTTTCTGTTAAAATATGTGGAATGTTACTTTAAGCATTTGTGACACCTCTCTCTAGTTTGGGCATTTGCTACAATCTTTTGATTAATGATAACGTTCAGCCATGTTCTATTAGTTAGTTAAGCTTCCTACATATAAGCTGCCCAGACTCAAGAGAGGTGTTGGCCATTGATTCTGTTCATCTGAGCACATACGTTACGTGTGTAATACTGTTACATTGTCTCATATATGATTATCTGTTGCTGTGGAGTTACTGACGTCCAGGAAAGGTATTAACATTTATGTAAGTAGTGTGCTGTCAGACTGTGTAGTTAAGAGTATATGCGTACGCTCTTGGTATAGTAGCATCAGCGTCTAAGCCGCTATAGAGCTTAGTAGTTCTGTTATGGTCGTTGTACGTCCTATGAATACAGTGGAGATTGCTTACGCTTTGTACAGACTTTGTTCAGCTATATACCTACGTGTGTGCCGCTCCCTACCAGTCTACCACTATTGTTACAATCTGTGCACCTCCTGGATTATTGTTAAGTAAACGAACAACAACCATCTACTTGCCTGAGTCCCCCTCCTTCTACACCACTACACCATGACAGAATGACCGACCACAACATGAGGGTCTCGAGACCGACAGCACATACAGCTGCGCCCAAACCTCATGTCTGCCTCGATGGGGTGGAGCAGCCGGGCGTGCAAGAACCGGGGAGCTCTCACCAAAATTTCCCAGAGGAAATTTTTTGGGGGGCTAAGACAAGGTGATGGGCTGTTTCTTCCACCTAGGCCCAGCACCAGTCCTGCGGTTCCTTGGGAGGTCCAGCAGCAAGTGGGATGGCTGCAGAGGTACAGGTGGCAGTACTGGCAGCAGACGTCGCCATATTACAGGCCAGGGCGGTATGGCTGTCGACGGCAGCAGAGGTGGGCTACCTGCAGCTCCTAGTTAGCGGAGCTACTGAACTGTTGGAGGCTAAGCAGGTTCCAGAGCCGGCCTGCAGGCTGCCACGGCCCTATCCTGCTCCACTGTATCCAGAGTCCGTTGTATTGCCTCCACCACCAAACTTTGTTGTTGCTGCAGAGCAGTCTCTAGGGCTGGGTGTACTGCAGACCGGGCCCCCCACAGCGCTTGAGCTTCCAGGGCCCCCGTCTGCAACAGAGCTTTCTGGGCCCTCCACAGCGCTAGAGTTTACAGAGCCCCCTGCACAGCCTGACCCAGGGCACCCTGCACAGCTGAAACCTGGACCCCCTGCACAGCTGAAACCAGGACCCCCTGCACAGCTGAAACCAGGGTTCTGGTTCACGTTTTGTGTCGCGGTTAAGAGCACAGTAGTATTTATCTCTTGATGTTGTGCATCTACATTTTCATCTATGTTACTGTATGCAAGTCTGGAACCACCGTATTGTACAATAAAACTACTAACATATTACTGCCTTGATCTCCCTCCTTCAACCCACAACACAACAGTGTGACAATGAATAAAAACACAATTTGTTCAAGCATTTGTTTGTCTATATTGTTCATTGGCACCTGAGGTGTGAGCAGGATAAACAATTTCTCCATATATATCATTTGTAGTCATGTTCATCAATATATTAGCCTGGGAGAACCCTGATGAACTTCCGGCAAATTTGAGATTTGCTCTGCAAGTCAGTCTGGCCAAGAGCCCATTCAAGCCCATTTCCAATTTTTCCAAATCGAGGTACAAATCACAACCGTTGAGGCGGGCTTTACACAACGACAATAGCGCAGCTTTATACTGTCATTGGTTGAAGCAGACAATTACAATGATGGCTGCTGCAATGGAAGATCCGGAATATCACTCATTCGAATCAGCTATTGCATCTGTTTTAAGCAATTTGACTGTTTCCTTTCTGTTAAAATCCAAGCAAAGTACAACACTCGAAGTCTTCATATCTAAAAAAAAGATGTTGTGGTCTTGACGACTTTGGAAATGCGCTGTGAATGAACTTTGCCCAGACCCACTCTCAGTTACAACTGAGAAGGGTCTGGTGTCAACCAGACTATCAATATATCCCATATATCAGAAATACATTTCCATATGGATATGGAATATTCTACTCTCCTGATATTAGAAATCAAAATCTATTGATATTAGAATATCAATAGAACTCATTCTAGCTACCTCAAATACTTATTTTATCTTGCTTGTCATGTTGGCTAAAAGAATGAACAAACTACTAATCTCCCGCATGTGCTGTTATTATTGGAGAGGAATCAATTTCAAAAGAAATAAAAAAATGCACTTAATTTCATTCAATCTGCCTATTAGTTTCAAGTTCAACAATGCAGTGTCTGATGAGATTAATTGACTCCTAGCCTGCAAAATTGATAAGCTACACAGCACATGCAGAAATCACGATTCACAAAGCAATTGTCGGCTCGCCTTGCAAATGTTGATTCCATCGCTGTGATTATGTCATGGTTTATGTCAGCTCACAGAACACTCTAAAATACATCTGGGGCTAGAGCCCCAAAAGCCCAGGTCTGGTGATGCCCCTGAACTATATACTGGTTCATCCGGTCCCCTTCCAGTGGTAATCAGCACCCTCTAATCAATTCCTCTTTCTGTGGCTATGGCGCTCTATGTTTTTTCTCTCCAATGCTTGGTGAGCGAGGGAGGTTGAAATATTTTCACATATCTTGGGGGCTTAAATCTCTGTATACCCCATGTCATAAAAACTATCAGTCCCTAACGCAAAAAAACATGTTTAAAAAACATTTATATTATAACTTTGTTAAATAAATATACAAATTTATTGTGATATCAATGATGGGGTATTCATGTTCATATCGGTATACCGCCTACCCCTAGTGTGTAAAAATAATAAGTGAACCCCAAGTTGCATTGGTCATATAAAGTACGTACTGTAAGTAGAATCTGGTGGGTAAATAAATGGCTACCTACTGAACCAATCAAATTAGATCCTTAGGAAATAGTTTGGGTGGTATTGTCATAAAAAGAGATGAGAAGATGAGAATCCTGTTCAGTTTGGTGTTACCATCTAATTTGGTGACGTTCATTATGCGTCAATGTTCAGTACAATTAGTTAACATGAAATGGACTAATACAGACACATTGTGGCACTAGACCATTTAAAACGCGTATATTCTGAAAACCCAGAGTTTCAATACGTGATTGCAACTTTTAGATATAAATACTCACATATATAGGGTTTATTTTATATATCAAAATGTTTTACTGTCCATATGTTATGCCCTGGAAAATAGACATAAATATGAATGTAGCCAGGCCAAGTAATTTGTTTAGGGAAAGGAATATATTATATAATGCATGTTTTATAGTCCTTAATTCCTGTAAACACAGCATTTTTCAAATGAAATACAGGTCCTTCTCAAAAAATTAGCATATTGTGATAAAGTTAATTATTTTCCATAATGTAATGATAAAAATTAAACTTTCATATATTTTAGATTCATTGCACACCAACTGAAATATTTCAGGTCATTTTGTTTTAATACTGATGATTTTGGCATACAGCTCATGAAAACCCAAAAAGTACTTTGGACCACTTAGCAACAGTCCAGTGCTGCTTCTCTGTAGCCCAGGTCAGGCGCTTCAGCCGCTGTTTCTGGTTCAAAAGTGGCTTGACCTGGGGAATGCGGCACCTGTATCCTCTCCGCACCTACCTCCTGAACCCTGTTGTCAACCCCCAAACAATTGCGGAGCAGCAATATAACCGGGCTCACTGCTTTACGCGTAATGTGGTGGAGCAAACCATTTGGTGGCGAAAACTCTTATTTTGGTGCCTTTCTGATCACTTCTAACAAGTTGAGGGAGATGCTATTTCCCCAAAACAGTTCAGTGCCTGTAACGATGGATTAACGAGTGGTCTGAAACACTCTGGATAATTTACCAGCAATGTTACGTGGCACTTAAATAACGATGCCTTCGGGAAACGCACTGATAAAATAACGAGGCACTTACGTGCATCTTACGATCATCTTAGTGCTTTGGGAAACCGGGCCCTGACCTGTTTATCTGAGCTTTATTCATTATTAAATTACATTGTGAATTTTACTCTGAGTCAGAGTCGTCACAATATCAGAAATGTATTTTTTATCAGATATGTGCCGGCATAGAATGTTAGATGTTTTTCCCAGAAAACAGAAAATGTTAGTGATTAAATTGCTGCCAGAAAAAAACAGCCCGTTTTATTTTGATATAGCATACTTGTTTGGTACCCCAAAGTGAAACACAAATTTTTTAAAAGCTGTAATGCATAATTCTGCAAGTATTCTGCAAGTATTCTGATTAAAATAAAATCTAAATTGTACACCGGTCGCACCCTGGCACTGAACCCGGATCTTCTGCCTGACACTAAGTCGAAACACCTTAGCCATCTAGGCTGTATGTTGTGTCCTTGGTATTACTTATTTTCGGTTTTAAACATAGACTGTGTAGAATTTCGAGCACCAAAAGGTATTTTTAAAATGAAAAAGGCAGTTTAGATGGGACAATTATTTTTTATTATTTTATTAATTGTTCTTTGATAAACCCACATCTGAGCAACATATGTATACAGTAAAACCCACTATGCAGATTGGAAATAAGATCTCAAAGGACATCAGGAAGAGGGTACTGAGAGCTCATCTCTAAAATATATCAGTTCCATCACCCATTGTGAGGCAAATTATGTACAAATGGAGAGCATTTACCATGATGGCAACCCGGCCTAGAAGGGACGCCCTTCCAAAATTGTCTCAAGAACAGCAATAAAAATAGTTCATAATGTAAAGCCCTACACAAATATAACATCTGGGGATCAAGATACTTTGTGTGTTTCAACAATAAGAAGAACACTGCACCAAAATGGTTTTCCTGGAAGTATTGCTGGGAAGAAGCCTCTGCTGTCAAAAAACAACCAAACTGCTGCTCTTATCTTTGCCAGAGTCCCTATAACCAAATCTGAATGTTTATGAAGGTCCATTTTATCTAAACAGATGAGTTCAAAACTGAAATGACACAATCAAGAATGCTAGGTTTGGCAAAAACCTCAATACTGCCTACCAATAAAATGAACAAGAGTAAAGAATGGTGGTGGTCATGTCAAGATCTGGGGCTGCTTTTACACCTCTGGTCTTGGATGACTGCACATCATTAATTGAACTATGAATAATGAACCATGAAAAAGTTTTTTAGGGTACTACGATTAACCTGGCTAGATACAGGATGGATAAAATATCAGAGTTTGTTATACTATCAAATATTTACTCACAGCAATACCAAAGCGGATGATCTTCTCATTCTCACACTTCCCAATGACGGCATCTCTGAGGTCCTTGTCATGAGACTCTCCGTCAGTCACCACAACCATGACCTTGCTGGCTCCAGCTCGGCCGCCATTTGAAGGCAGGAATGCCTCTTTCCTGAAACACAAAGTCCAAAAGTGTCCACACATTGATATTTGTTTCTGAACAAAGATTATAACATCAATACATTTTATATTATGCACAAAAATATAAAAAGAAATCTAACTCTTAAATTAAGTTAAATAATACTGAAAAGAAAAGCAATGTTAGTAAATAAACAAAAATTCACTCCTTATTTAATATACAAATGTTTTGTTACAAATCTCCACTCCTGCTAAACTTTGTTTTATAGAAGTCTAGTATAGAATGTAAAATAGCTTGCTATAGGGCTGTAACGATATGCGTATCGTGATCCAATATGGACTCTAGAGCCCATTCGACTGGAAACAGTATATAATGCCCACAACACAAACTCTGATATTTCATTTCAAAATAATAGCACTCCTCATTCATTATAATATCATTGTTTGTTCATTTCATAGATAGGTAGTTGGCTCATGTTCATGTGTTGCTACAATTAGTCTATTTTGGGTAACAACAGACTCTAGTGAATGATTTTCAAATGTACTCGTGTTTTTTTTTTAAAGAGACACTGACAATATATTCAATCAATTTGTGTACAACTTATTTGTTAATGTTTTTAATAATCAGTTTTTAAAAACTTGTTAAATGTGCAGTTTTTGCTATCACATACTCTTACTATTTCTTTACACACAAAACAATTGAATTTGGTTACAATTCACTAGCTTAACAATGAATGCACAACGCTTCCTGCAATGAATTAAAACTAGCGCTATTAGTTTGAAATGAAATATCAAAGTTTGTGTTGCAGGCATTATATACTGTTGCCAGGCGAACGGGCTCTGGAGTGCATATTGTATCGCGATACGCATTTCGTTACAGCCCTAGCTTGCTGTATGTTTTGTATGTTTTATATTACTACTTTATCTTTAATCAAAATACTTTGAGATTATTTTTTTAATAAAAATGTGCTATATAAATGTAATAAATTATTATTATTACATGAGAGCCACTGATTTCGTTGTAAAAAAATAAATTGATTAAATATTAACATTTGAATATACATGAAAATACAATATCAGCATCATGAGGTTTGGTTGAGCAAAGAAGTAATTCCTCCTACAGTAACCAGAGGCTAAACTACACACAAAACAATCTGCTGTTTTTGCCTTCTAATTTGAAATGATTAATGGTAGAAATCGGTTGCTTCATAGCACAATAAGTGTGTAATATCAATAAATGTACTTTTTTATTTTCAAACATACAACATTATGTAAAATAATCTTAAGAGAATTCCGGGCGATTTCAACATGTAGCTTTGTTGTTATAAAATTTGAGTGCTGTCAGTAGCGAGACAAACTCAAACCATTTTTGTTGTCTACACAGTGCTTCAGATTACTTATCCTCTTGCTCCAGATTATACCCATTACGATGAAACGGGGCAAGTTTTAAAACGTGCTTTTAGCCTTTTAGCATGTTTTAAATGTCATTACAAGTGGATAGCCATGTGATTCCCTTAGAGTGAACACAGTGAATCGGACTGCAGTAGATGTGAAATGCTAATAAGTTTTGATAAATTAGCCAGTCACATCTACTGCAATCAGATCGCTGTGATCACTCTGAAGGAATCACTGCACATGGCAATGCACTTGAAATGACATTACCGAACATGTTAAGAGGCTAAAAGCATGTTTTAAAACTTGCCCCGTTTCAGTGTAACGGGTGTAAACTGGAGAAGGATAACACGGTGTAGGCAACACCGATTGTTTGAGTTTGTCTCGCTACTGACGGCACTCCAAATTGCCTAACAACACAGCTACGTGTTGAAATTTTTTGGAATTCTCCTTTAAAATCTGCAATTACCCAGAATCCTCTAAGAACACAGCAATGGAAGGTTGTTGAGATAAAATTTAAATATTTAACTTGTTGGTTACATTCAGGAATAATCATAAAAAATCTGTAAATATTTTCTTGTTCAATGTAATGCTTTTTCAACATACATAAAAAGTTTTTTGGGTAATATTTACAAGCCTATGAATACATTTAAAGTGTACCATCTGGGCACCAGTGTATTTAAATATATTTCTTCTTGTACATGACACGACATGTAGTACAGAGAGTGTAATGTGAGCTACTGGCAACCAGGATAATTGACTAGTGGATGAAACATCTTAGGCAGCAATTTAGTGAACTTGTTCTGGCAATACATTGTGCACTAGGTCAGGAAATGGTGCGTTTTGAGACTCATAGAATGTGTGGGCACTGTAAAAACAGAAAGTTTTGCAGGAATGAGACGCACCTGGCGAATTCAATGGCACGGAAGGTGTTCGTCTCCACACCCCCCTTCTGTTTGATGGCAGCTGCAGTCTCAATCATGGACTGTTTGGTTTTGTAGGAGTTCAAACGGAATTCAAAAACAGGATCAACACCATACTGTATAACAGTGACCTGCAAACATATATATAAATTATAAACATAAACTGAGGTAAATATGCTAAAATTCAACACAATTGTGCATTATTGAATTTGCTGCTTCTTCTGTATATGCAACTTTAAACTGAGCGAACAAAGAGGGCCCTATTTTAAAGATCTAAGTGCACAGCGTGAAGCACATGTTGCAAGTGCGATTTGGGCATGTCCAAATCCACTTTTGCTAGTCTAAAGGGTTTGTGTGCCGGGCGCATGATCTAAAAGGGTTGTACTCCGTGGCATAATTAATGATAGGTGCATGCTCAGGGTCACTTGGGCATCTCTGGTCATAAACTAATTGTCTTTGACTTCTCACTTCCCCTTGTAAAAACAAAAACAAAATCTACCATATGTTACCGTAATCTGAGATCTGTAACTGTTGACAATTTTTCTGCTGCTATTGCTGTCTCTGCTCTTCCTTCAGTGCTCACTCTCCTGAGTCCTGATGAGATAGTTTCAACCTATAATGAATATATTTGTAATGTCTTGAACGAGTTTGCTCCATTAATAACGAGAACTGTCCCCTCTACTCATTCCTCCCCTTGGTTTACCCTGAAGCTTAGAGCTATGAAAACAAAATGTAGGCATCTTGAAAGCCTCTACAAAAAATCTTCTCTTCTTGTCCATGCCATGTCCTTTTCAGATTCAGTAGAAGCACTTAACATTGCTCGCTCCGACTATCTTTCTACTGTTATCAACAAAGCCAAGTGCAAACCTAAAGCTCTTTTTTCTGAGATAAACAAACTGGTCAAACCATCCCCTGTAGCCACTACTGGTTCTGTTGATCTCTGTGAACGTTTTCAGTCTTTTTTCCTACAAAATTGCTACCATTTATCAATCATTTTCTCCAACTGCCTCTTCCCATCCAACTTTATCTCTGACAGGCTGTCCGCTAGATTTTTTACTCACAAATACATCTGTGGTTGAAAAACTGATCATCAAGTCTAATTCCACTTCCTGCACACTTGATCCTATTCCAACATACCTTTTAAAAACTATTTTGCTGTCACTTATTTAACCAATCACCCATATTATAAATAGATCTAATTTTCACTGCCTATGTTCCACATGATCTGAAAATAGCAGCCATCACCCCAATTCTAAAGAAGCCCGGCCTCGACAACGCCATTCTGAACAATTATAGATTCGTCCTCATCACAGCACGGAGACAGCACTTTTATAGGTGCTTAATGATCTCCTTCTGGCTTATGATTCTGGTGCCCATAGTATCCTGGTTCTTCTTGATCTTAGTGCAGCATTTGACACCGTATGCCAGTCTAAACTTATTTCTCGACTGTCTGAAATAGGAATCACTGGTGCGTCTCACCAGTGGTTAACTTCATATCTATCAGATAGACAGCAATTTGTTAGGATTGGGGCAAGTCGATCCCGTACTGTCACTATTTCTCATGGTGTACCCCGAGGTTCAGTACTTGGTCCTCTCTTATTTCTCATCTATGTGCTGCCACTAGGGCAGATCATCAGACAGCATGGGCTAATCTTTCATAGTTACGCTGATGATAATTAAATCAATTTCACGGTTAAAGCCAACCCAGTTTGTCTACCCACCTCTGTTGTCTCCTGCCTTCAGGAACTTAAAAAATGGATGTCTGATAATTTCTTACAACTTACAGTTTTTTCCAATTGCTAACACACAAAATGCATAATTTGGCTCATTGTGTCAAAACTCAACACACAAGAATGCTTTACACAACACTTGAAGATTAACATTGAACTGACATGTCAAAACTGCCATTCTGCAATCAAAACTTAACACTCTGACTTCAAAAGGCCCTCTTCAGATCGATAGTTAACACATATGCACATGAACAATAAACAGTCAAACAGACACAACACACTGGTCAACTTTACTCAAGACACTTCTGTCATTTGTAGTTTTTAAACCGTTTTTATTCCCAAAACCCAAGCCTCAGTGATACATTGTACATGTAGTAAAACAACTCCCATTACAAGTCGATTGGGGTCGGGCCACGTCACCTCGTCCACATCACAGGCAATGTTTTCCCTTGCCAAGCAACGGGAAAATATCACCGGGCGTGGCGTATCCACCCGTGGATCGAGTTCACCTCGATGTCTCCGCATGCCTCCTCCATTGCTCGCAGGAGCGGCACGCATGCATGTGTAGGCGGTCATAGACCTTCCACTGCCATTTTGAAAATAATTCCCCTATCAGGTTGAGGACCGGTAATAAGGGGGCAGGTACAGCACCATTAAATGGTTGTGGTTGGCAAATTAGTCCTGGACCAGAGCAACCCCGTGGAAACTGACATTATCCCAGATGACAACGAACATGGGCTGCCCTGGTTGGTCCTATGTGACCGCGGCATGTAGTGCATGCAGAAATGTCAGTATGTGTGCAGTGTTGTAGGGACCCAGGGTGGCATGGTGATGGAGGACCCCCTGACCACTAATAGCTGCACACATGGTGATGTTGCCCCCGCACTGCCCGGCGACATTCTCGATGGCCCTTTGGCCGATGATGTTTCAGTCCCGATGTCTGGTTTTTACCAGAGTCTCTTCCTCTATCTCCTCTCCCTCTTCCCTCCCCGTCTCTTCCTTGTTCTCCTCTCCCTCTTCCCGTCTCTTCCTCATCTTCTCCTTCCCCTTGGTTCTTCAGCCTCCATATTCACGATTGTCTCACGACAGGTGCTCATACCTGAATTATATAGTGACTGATTGGTGTTCAGTTACAGGTTAAGTGTTTTACGATGTGTGCGGGAGTGTTGCTAATGTCATGTGTGTTTTAACTATTGAATGGACGTGCTGACTGCAGTGTTTCATCATTGGCCAAAGTGTGTAACACATGCACGATGTGTGTAGTGTTTTGCACCGTGTGTTACAGAATTGTTTACGGTGCCATGCCGACATTGTGTTTATTCGTTTGGTGTCTGAGTGTACCAAATGCATGCAAACGTGACGGTTTCGACGCTTTGTTATGAGCATTCACTTTTAGTGATTTAGCAATCGGGAAAAACTGTGATAATGTGCCACTACCAGGTCTAAGGAAGTGTTGAGCTACTTAGCTAGCTAACAAGTCACCATCTACTCTAACGCAAAGTTTGGACACTATTTCTCACCAACTCAACTAAGAGCTATATCACCTACCTAGCTCAAAATGGAACAGACTGAGAAATATTCTGTGAGCCATTATTGTTAATTTTACATTGCATTCATCCAATTAACACAAACAAATCCAATGCAGGTAATGTTAACCAGCTCCGTACCTATGCTAGTAGTTTTTCCATTTGGTTTTCGGGATAATGAATATAAAGTTTCCAAAACACCTTGGTCAACGTGAGTGTCGAAACGCTCAAACAGTGGCCACTACAAAGACAGCAGCTAGATAGATCCAACCTGTAAGTTCCTGCCTTGTATGTATTTCTTCCTCACTGTATTTCAGCTCAAACCTGTATGGTTGAATATTACCATTCAATAACAGTTTATCAAAGTTTAAATAGTCCAGCTCTTTGGTTATTCCTTCACTTGCACTATCGCCATTGTAGAAACTCCTTCTCCAACTCTTGTTATTTAGCTACATATATTTTTTATTATTTTCTCAAATTTCTCCCCTTCTTTATTTAGCTACATATTAAACAGAAGAACGCAATGTGCAATATTCTCAAACTTGCTACCAAAGATTTATTCTCCAATCAACTCGATTCAGGGACTAAAAAAGATCAGGAGTTCAACAAAATCCTCCCCTGAATCTAGCTGTAGTTTAAAAAAAATCTCTGGTGACGTCACTGGAGTAAAATTTGGACACTTACGGTGGCCGATTTGAGAACTCCAAAACCCATTGAGGTGTTTTAGTGACTGTCATGTTGGAACCATGACCAGCACAATGATTTTGAGGTGTTTAGGGGTCTGGAGTGTCCCTTTAATTCTTTGTAACTGTACAGTAAACTTACTTGGGTGTTACTAGGTCCAATATTCAAGTTCTCCAACAGTTTCTTGAGAAAGGCAACAACTGGTTCCCAGGGATATATACTGTTAGATCCATCCAACACAATAGCAATATCCATAGGACCCCCACAAGCTGGATGAATTAGGAGAATGAATTTAAGGTCAGGAGCCTACTGCACATGTGCATATTTAATGCTAATAACCCATACTGAAAAATAAAAAGGGACATTTAATATCATTATTAAAACGATTTAGTTTTGAATAAATACATAACAAAGCGTTATATAGGTATTGCCATTTTTAAAGACACTTAAATTCTTTCATTTATTCTATCGTAAGTATATGTAAATGTACACTGTGGAGTCTTACTCTGAAGGGCAGGAGAAAAGGCTGGCAGAGGTTTGAAGAGGGGGCTGACTTCTGCACAGATTCCAGGGTAATAATACTGACTGCCACATTTCTGAGCCCAGAGAGGTCCACACGTCTAGCAGAAGAAGACAAGATGCAGCATAAAATGATAAACAGTATTTATTGGCTTCATTGTCAGTGAATACATAAACATGAGACTGACTGGTGACTTATTATAGGGACTCTTCAGCTGTAGTGATGTATAAAACCCATTTACCATGAATTTGTTTTCTGTGGCTGTGCGAATTAGGGTTAGCCCCAGACTCATGTTGATGTTGATGTTATTCACAGTTGATATGCTGACTGCGTCTGAAAAAATACAAACAAAATAGAAAAAACAATTTACATGATTATGAAAACATTGCAATGTTACATCGGTCTTTTATTTCCAGCAATTTA